>CABHPP010135538.1:0-17971 GCA_902168425.1 Peromyscus attwateri
GAATCACTTGGTTCTTTTGAGTCCCACACTTCTCTGTTCTCTTGTGTCCAAAGTCCTCCTCAGGTGTCTGCTGGTCCTGTCTTATCCTTTCATTCCTAAGAGGGGAAACAAAGTGGCTGGGGAGTCTAGGGTGTGCCTATTTATGATGTCACAGTGGATGATGGGACACTGAGGACTTCTTACTGTAACCACCCATCAGCAATGGTTGCTGGTTTTTCCTCTGATTTAGATCTGTGAAAGGGTCCTCTATTCACTCTTGAGGATAAACTGTAAGCATTACAGTTCGGATGGAAAGGTACCCTGGCAGTTGGAAGTGATGGAATACCACAGGGTCACACCACACAACAAACTTCACACAGGAGTTTATTGGGAGAGAGAAAACCAGGAGAATGGGAAGCAGCAGAGAACTGAACGGAATACAGGGGTTATACAGAGTTTTTTGGGAAGGGGGAGCTTTCTCAGGGCGGAGCTTTCCATGGTGGAGATTGGTGGGGTTTCATGTCCAGAGATTGGGCTTTATACTCTGTAGGGTGGGGGGGCTGGGCCCGGCAGTTAGGGCAGGTAGAGTGTTCTGTGGGTGGAACCTGGCAGCAGGAGGTCCTCGGGGGAGGGGCCTGGCCACTCGTGGCTTGAGAGGCTTACATGAACCCGGCCATATGTGTGCACAGTTTGCTCACTATGGAAATGTAACACAGCACCGCTCAACTGAAAAAAGAAATAGAGAGGATTTTGTGGCTATTTCCTCCAAATTGAAGCATTCCTTCATGGAGGGAGGGTGAGGGCTCATAAAACTCAGGAAGCTAAAGAGACCCCTTTCCGGAAGCTTTATGAAGTTGATGAGGCTCAGGAACTTCAGGAAAGTACCAGGGTTCACAAGGGCCTTCCCCCAAGTTTATAAAAGCAGTACACGGTTGTTCAAGAGAGGAAGATAATCTCGAGAGGAGCTCCCTCAGGACAGAGAGCTTCAGGAAGGCAGCTTTTGTGAGTCTGCTAGGTAGGCCTTGAGGTGCTACAGTTGCCTTTGAATCATCATCCTTGTTTTTGTAAGTTAACCCTTTCCTCATTTTCCTAGAAATCACCCCAACAAACACATTGCTTCACTGTGCTGGACTTGGGGACAATCAGTTCTTTGTTCTGTTGTGAACAGATAAATGTTCACACCTAACAAGGAAAAGTCATGCAACAGAGTTTATTTTCACGGACTGGTATCATTTTGTTCTTCTGACCTTTAAAACTGTTTTGAGAAGGAAAGGAAAAATTTCCCAGGTTTTTGCAGTCAAGGAAGTCTTTTTAAGTCAGTTTCTTTGGATAAATGTTCAGGTTTTCAAATTTGCCTTACCTCTCCCAGGCTGAGATTCGAGTCTGATGTCGACATGGGGTTGTGGGGCTGGTTCAAGGCTTTGGGTTCCCTGTGACATCATCTGAGCTTTCATTGCTTTCCAACAAAGGCAGGCAGGCTGGATGTCCCAGGCCACTGTCTACTGGGTGTGACAGTAGGGACTTTAGAGCCATCCTACTCTGGATTTTATGGGTCTAGCCATTTGTATCTTGCTGTATTTTACACACACACACACACACACACACACACACACACACACACACACACACGTTATGTAAACAAAGACAGCCTTCAACGTCTGATCCTGCTTGCTTGCTCCTCTGGGTTGAATGTTGGGATTCCAGGCATGTACCGCCATATTCAGTTTATGTGGTGCTGGATTTTGAAACCAGGACTTTAAGAATGTGAGGAAAGCATTCCACTAACTGAACCGTACTCCCAGGCCCCTCTTTCCTTTTGCTTAACTCTTTTAACATGCTGTGTTCCAAAAGTCTGATGTGGAATAGGGGAAGCAGTGTTAGGCTCTGACTGTCTCTGTACCCACACCCTTCTCATTGCAGAAACAGTGAGGGGCCAGCACTAGTCTTTCTTGTGTTCCAAGAACGCCCTGCCCTCTGTATTTCAGTGATTACCCCTCACCCGTCACCTTGGAACCACAATGGTGAATGAGGAGTCCTATTTTCAACATGTTTTCTGTATGACACTGTCCATAGCACAAAGCAAACGTGCTTATAGATGAAGCTTGCCGACTTCTGTGGAACTGCGGGGGCTGTGGACAGGAACAATGTGCAGAGAGATGTTTGATGCCTGTTGTCCACTGCTGAGAAGGGTAACACAATAATCCATTATCTTCCATTACAGTAATGTGGTTTGGTTAATCCAATTAGCCAGCAGAGAACGTGGATTGGAATGAAACTCTAAACCTGTACAGTGGGGCAAATCACGGCAGGGGATTGATGTGGGGGGATGAGACATGGAGAAAGAAGACCACCCTGAAACGCCACATCCAAGGACTGGGCTGTAGCAGAAATCCAGAATACAGGAAGGAAAGCCCAAGAAAGAGATAAGAAGCCATAAGGCAGTGGTTCTCAACCTTCCTACCTCTGTGACCCTTTAATACAGTTCCTCAGGTTGTGATGATCCCCAACCATAAAATTATTTTGTTACTACTTTATAACTGTAATTTTGCTACTTTTAGGAATCATAGTAAATATCTGTGTTTTCTGAAGGGCCCAGGGGTCACGACCCACAGATTGAGAACCACCTCCTGAGCACACTTTTTAGTCTTCATGACTCTTAAGGAAATTGCTTAAAACAAGATCTCCAAACAAATCCTCACTTTGGGCTCATATTCTAAAAAAAGTTCTTCATGATCACTCTCAATAAAAGGAACTTCAAGGAACACACACACACACACACACACACACACACACACAGAGGCACGCCTCAGAATCCCTGATAGTTTTGAACCTTAAGCCCTTTTCAGCAATGTAGCAACAGTTTAGGTAACTCATTAAGCCTTGATTCTGTGCCAGTGGTCTTCACTTCTGTTCATCTGTACTTCTGTGACGGCATATTCATGTTGATGGGAGTTTTTGCACAAATATGTGTGTATGCGCCTATGTGTGTTCTTATGCGCGTGTGCACTCGCTTGCAGAGGCCAGAGGTTGTAGTTGGGTGTCTTCTGAGATAACACTTGGAACCTCCTTGACGAAGGCTCGATTTTGCTGAACCCAGAGCTCACTGGCCTTGTTAGTCTCAGGGGTCCTTTGACTTATCTTCCCAAATGCTGAGCTTACAGGTGGACCATCATGCCTGACTGACATTTAAATGAGTGCTGGGGATTCAGACTCCAGGCCTCGAACTTGCATGGTCAGTGCTGTAGTCACTGAGCCATCTCCTCAGCCCAAGTCTTTCTGCTCAAGTGATGCTGACCAGCTAGGGTTCAAAGTCCTGTTTCTTAACTTGGTAAACATAGAGGTGGGGTGTGGGTGGGGATTTCATACTCTTTAGCAATAATTTATGTATTTAAACATTAGACTTTCCACAGGAGAGCCCAGGTATGCCACTGGGAACTAATCAACTCTGAGGTAGGGCTTGGCATCACTACTTTTAAGTATCCCCCTATCTGGTTTTTTTAAATGTATAGACTTTTAGAGAAAAATTGGGTGAAAAGTGGATCAGTTTCCCATAGTGATTGGTGAGTAACACAGGTCACATCAGGACTAGCTAAAGTCCAGAGTTTTCTACAATTCACTTGGAGGATAGTCTCTGTGTGTAGTCTTCAAAAAGATTTTTTAAATCTCTTTTCATTGCTTGAGAATTCCATACATACATTTAAAGTGTTTTGATCAAATCTATCCCTGTTATCTCCCTTCTGACTCCTTCCCTATTTATCCCCTGCATCACGTTCACCTACCAATTTCATGAACTCTTAAATAAGACACAACAAACCGAAGCACAGCCCACTGAGTCCACTCAGTGCTGCCTGTGTGCACTTGTGGGTACAGGACCACCTACTAGAGCATGAGCAGTCTCTCAGAGCCCACATCCCTGGAGAAGACTGGCTCTGCCTCCCCTAGTAACCATCAACTGTCAATAGCTCCTCAGGGTGGGAGTTTTAATTGTCTATGTGTCTATGGGTTTGTGCACAGAGTACAGTGCCCTCAGAAGACAGAAGAGGGAACTGGATCCTCTAGAGCTGGGATTATAGGCAGTTGGGTATTAGGAGCTAAACTCAGGTCCTCTACAAGAGCAGTATGTATTCTTAACAGCTGGGCCATTTCTCATGCCCTCTTCTATGTGATTTTGATAGCCATGTGATGTAAATTCACGGATATGGTATTATATGGGATAATTTAGCTGCTCTGAACGTCTCCTGTTCTCATCTATCTGATTCTTCATACCTACCTCCAAACCTCTTGTAGCTCTTATTTGTTTTTTTATCCTTTCCATAGTTTTTCCTTTCCAAAATTTTTATATGGTCATGTGAAGCATAGTATTTCAGTCAATAAGGAGGAAAATTGAAGAAGGAAGCTGAAGAATTCATACTACCCAGTGACACCATAGCTGTTAGGATGTCTTTGAGAGATCCATTACCTATCGTCATGTGAGGATAGTAAGAAAGGCACAGCATACACAGATATGTATAGTGCAGGATGCTTGATCATGATACAAACTGTGTGTCTGGCCACGCATTTGCTGTGCTATCTGCACACTCACTCTTGGGTGCCCTTCCATTTAACAAATGTTTAGTACAGAACACTATGCTGTACTATTCTGGCAACATCTTCATGTGTCTCGTGTTGACTGAGTATCATGATTGCTTCTTTTTTCTCTTGGGACTGGTTTAACCGAATGCTATTTTGTTCATCATGACCCATAAGTATAAAATCTCTACTGTTCGTGTTGCCAAGAAGAGCTGGTGTTGATTCACCTAGAAATGAAGTTTAATGGATTAAAAATGAAGTTAAAAATTTCCACCATGAAAGTGGAAGAGCCGCTATGGCTGCTGTCCAGTCCAGGGTGTCCCATTCCACCCGAAAAATAAGAACAAAGGGATGGAAGTTATTAAAGGATCTGCTTCCCTGAAAGCAATGAGACTGGTGGAGAGTCAAGAAACTTCTAGTGGCTTGCACTTAGGACTAAACAACTTCTCCTTCTCAACATGGCGATGAGCACAGCCAAAGCAAATGCTGATTGCAATATTTAAGGAAACGGCTGCACCCAGCTATGATGCTGAATTTCCTACTAACTCTGGATGGTTCAAGTGATCCAGGGATGGTCTTCAGTGTGTAAAGTGAGAGTGATGCAGTGAGGGTGAGTGTTGAGTGTGCAAGTGCTGATGTGAAGACAGCTGAAGAAAAACTGGAAACTCTAGAGGAGCTGATGGTGGAGCTGATGGCTTGCCAGCAACAATCTTCATTGGGATGAAGCCTCCCTCAACTATGAGGAGATGCCTGAAGGGACTTTCATCCACAAGGCGGGGCAGCCAATGCGTGTTTCAAAGACTTTAAAGACAAAGTCTTGCTTGGATCTGTATGAGTCAGTGTTTTCACTGCTGTGACGAATACCGGAGGAAAGACCCCAGAAGGAAAGGTAGCCTTTGGCTCATGCTTTGAGTTGTTTCGGTCCCTGTGACAAATGCTGCATCCCACTGCTGTGGGACCACGATGAAGCTAAAGCTCACAGAGTAAGAGGAAGTGGCTGAGCAAAGCTGCTCCCCTAGCCAAGTCCGGGAAGCAGGAAGAGTGGCTGGAAGCAGAGACAAGCTGTGTCTCTCTAGGGCATGTGCCCAGTGACACACTTCCTCTAACTGGTCCCCCTTCTATACTTCTACCAATTCCCCAAGTCTTCTCAGTTCTTGAATCTACTTTATGGGCTAACAATTTAAGGAAAAGAGGTCGTGATTTCAAGAGGAGGTATGGGGAAAGGTAACCGGGAGAGCTGGAGGGAGGAAGAGAAAGGGGGACGATGATGTAATTGTATTGTAATTAAGAAGGAGAAGGAAAAAGCTGTAAGAAAGATAAGGTTGTAGACTGAAAAGAAAATGTACAGATATATAATGTGTGTGTCGGAAGTGGTGATTACAAAAGGGTGAAAGTGGGAAAGGGAAAGTTTGTAAATGGAGGAGTTAGAGGTGGGAGGGAGGAGTAGAAACAGTACTATGTATTCTCAAAAAATTAAACATTTAAAATTTGAAAGTGTGCGACATAAAAATTATAATTAGTGCAGGTTCATTTATTACTGGAGAAAGAACACTTTTTATGAATTTAGTGTTTCAAGTCTATAGTGCCTACAAAGTCTACAGAATATACAATAGTGATGCATGTATGTCTGTGCACCACATGTGTGCCTAATGTAGGCAGAGTCCATGAAAGGGCATCAGATCTTCCTGGGACTGGAGTTATACATGGTGTGAGCCACCACATAGGTGCTGTCAATCAAACCTGGGTTCTCTGACAAAGTAGCCAGGACTCTTAACCACTGAGTTTTCCAGCCCTTATCCTGTATTCTTACTATATCTTTCCTATGCTTAGATACAAAACACCATTGTACTTCAATGGCCATACACTGCCATTATAGCCTAGGAGCAAAAGGCTGTCCCTATAGCCTAGATGTATAATAGGTGGCACCACCCAGGTTTGTGTAAGTATACACTTGACAGTCCTCCAACGACAAAATCACCTAATGAAAATTTTCTCAACATACAGCCTATCATTAAGAGATTCATGACTGTGGTTAGGATATACAACAAGCAGCTTTTTACATACTGATCTTCAGCTGGGGTTTCTCCACTGTCTTTTCATGACTTTAAATTCTCAAGTGATAATTCATTGTGTGAATAAACCACAAGTTATCCACTCATCCTATGAAGGGCATCTTGGTAGCTTCAGTGTTTAGCAGTTATGAGTAAAGCTTCTTCCCTGGGCAGATTTTTGTGTGGTCATGGTACCACTTGTTTTTGGTACATACTGAAGAGAGTTGATGGGTCACATGAAAAGTGTGTAGCTTTGTAAGAAATGGCCAAACTGTCTTCTGAAGTGGCTGTACCTTTTTTGCATTCCCCACGGTACTCAGAGTTCTCACTGTTCATATCCTTGCTAATATTTGGTGTTATCAGTGTGTGCGATTATAGCCTTTCTAACAGTTTTAAAGTGGTATGTTAAAAAAATTATTTTTGTGTAGATGTCTGTCTGTGTGAGTGTATGCCATGAGTGTTCAGTGACCACAGAGGCCAGAGAGGGCAGCAGATTCCCTGAAGCTACAGGCTGTTGTGAGCTGCCTAATATGGGTGCAGGGAACTGAACTTGGGTCCTCTGGAGGATGAGCAGGGCTCTTCATTGATGAGCTATCCCTTAGCCTCAGTAGTATCTTATTGTTGTTTTAATTTGCAGTTCCCCAGTGATCTTTCATAAGTTGTCACCTGGATATTCTATTTGACGTAGTGTCTGTTGAGGTCTTTTACTCATTTTCCCTGTACAGGAAGACCCTCTGTTTATTTGATTAAGCAAGCAAGCAAGCAAACAAACAAACAAACAAAGCTGCATAGGGACAATTTTAAAGTCCAAACTGACACTAGCTTTGTTTTAAGGCTGCAGTAACTGATATGTCTCCTTGCTACTTCTCCAGCCTCCTCTGTGGAGCACAGAGATACATTCAGAAGCCTGTTAGCTCACAGGAGGTTTGCAAGGCTTCTCCACTGGCTCCTCACCTGCTCACTCTCTGTCCTGCCTGTGGCTGGCAATAATAACATTTAAGGTTTTAAAAGTAAAAATCCAAAAAAGCAGGGAAAGGGATTTGCTCAAGAAAAATAAAAAATAAAAAAATACTCTTTTGCTTTGAGGTTTGGGGGAAGTTCTCCTAACCACCCACTGCCTTGATGATCTCTGAAATGCCACAGCAATTCCAAAAGTGGCAGAGGCCCTGGAATCCCAGGAGGGCTAGCAGTGAGGGCTCTGCTGCCAGAGGAGGCATGCTGGCAGTGTGTTCCTGCCATCAGCTTGTCGTGAGAATAACAAGAGACTTAACTTAGTCACTCTAAGATCAGGCAACACACCTCTGTGAGTTCCACCCGGATCTGTATTCACTTCTTAAAAAAAAAAAAAAAAGGAAAAAAAAAAAAAAAAAAAAAAAGAGAAACTCAACTGAGTCGTGTATTCTATAGTTACTTAAAAATTAAAGTTTCTTTCTTTCTTTTTTTTTTTTTTTTGTTTTTTGGCTGACCAGGCATGAGAGCTAATGGATAATATTAAACAAGATCCATTAAAACAAAAACTGAACAACCCTCCCACCCACAACTACATGTACCATACTAGTTCAACATCGCTAAACCGCCTTGCTAGCACCAACGTTAAGGGAAAAGACATTTTGGCACCCTAAAAACAAGCAAACCCTATACCTATGAACAGTATCATCTGAAGGAGGACAGTACACAGACTGCTCGAAACACAAAAACTATTGTAAAGCTGGTTACAAAGAAAGTAAACGTGCCAACGTTCAGCCAGTGTGCTCTGAGATAGCCTTAAGATACGGCCTGAGCCGATAACTTAAAACAATCATTCAAAGTAGAGCCTTAAGATACTGCCTGAGCCCATAACTTAAAACAATCATTCAAAGTAGAGCCTTAAGATACAGCCTGAACCCATAACTTAAAACAGTCGTTAAAAGTAGGTCTAAGACCAGGTGGATACACAACAACATTTAAAACCATTGCTGGTTAAATGATGATGGAAAACAGCCCACCAGGCTGGATCTGTTAACCTCTAAGGTCAGTTTTAAAAATAGACATTATTGAGGTATTTCTTCATGGTGACATTTATTCATAAACCCCAAACCCAGTTGCTCCGGTGGGCTTCAGGATGCCCTCTTCCCGGTAGACCAGAAGGTTACCAGGATATACAGTAGTAGTAGGTTAACAGTACAGCATTTCCTGATAACGTGTGTAGCATGAATTCTAATTGGTCTTAAAATAAAAATCTAGAGTCAGATATCGGGGTAAATGCTAAAAGATCAGAGAGACAAAGGAGCAAGCCACAGTCAGTCACTTCTTACCTTGCCAATTCCTCAGCCTGAAAGGGGGTGAGCTCCTGTCTCTGCCCAGCCATATGACTCCCTGTTTCCTCCTCCCTAGTGCTAGGATTAAAGGTGTGTGCCACCACTGCCTGCCTCTGTGGTTAAGTAGTGGCTAGCTCTGCACTCTGATCTCCAGGCAAGCTTTATTTGTTTAGAGCACAAACAAAATATCACCACAAATATGCTTCTCAAATTTATCAAGTATTTAACAAACAAGAGCAAAGGGGGTGAGGGGTACCACAAATGTCGAAGTGTTGCCTTTGGCGGGAAGAACAAATCAAAACCAAGAGGAATGTACATGTCACCAGTCACCGCAGAGGGCTGCAGATGGCGACAGACATCCTGCAGAGTACATACAGCTACAGATACAATCATGAAGTCAGAGAGTCTCACTCCCTTCAATACCTGATGCTCCCCACTAGGCCTTTAGGGTTCCCACTAAAAGTGGTATGTGTGCAGACACTCCTAATGGACAAAACAGCTTTCTCTTGAGGGGAAGAGAGATCTAAAGGCCTTTATTCTAGGAAAGTTCTCCACTAGGTCAGAAGCAGTCCCCAATACTGTATGCAGACTTGGGTTTGTGGCAGGGGAAAGCAAGATTGGTTGAGAACTACTTGGATGAATGACTTCACCACCTAACATCTCTTGTTCAAGGTCAACTATTTCTCTATTGGAAGTCAATTCTAGATTCCTAAATGGTATCTTCGAGGCAGCCTCCTATGCCTGCCCACACTGAATTAATATTATCTCTTTCAAGACCCATCAGGTGCCGACATGAGGTAGATGACTTTGCCAAAAGTGAGGTAGAAAATGTAATAAACCAAGCAGTGTGGTGAGGGGCACTGTGTCCCGTGACCCTGCCACACAGGAAGCCAGAGAGCCCTTGAGTGTCAGGAGGCCCCAACCCTACCTAATGTGCACAGGTGATGATGTCCACCTTCGTTACAGCCCCGGACTGTCAGAACCTCAGTGGGAGAGATGTTCGAAATAAATACGCTGTGGCACCACTGTGTGTGTGTACACGTATTTCTTAAACAACAGGAAAAACAAGCCTAAAAACTTTGGCATACCTTTTACTACCTACCTAGAATCTTCCAAACCCAGAAGACAACACACAAATGAACAGTATTGTGCTGCTTCAAGCCTAAAAGACTTCCCAACTCAAATAACTAAGCTTTGGTTTAACTACAGTGAAACAGACTGAGTCATCCACCTCAAAGTGCCTTCATTCTGGTGACTTCTTTGGCCCAACACTAAGTCCAATTCTGTTTAAGGTACACTTGTATGTCTCCCCAGCTAAGTTAGACTTAGAAAGGGTATTGATTGGGGAGTTTAGTGCACTTGGGGGATGGTCCAGACAACTGGGCTCCAAGCCGACTTTAGGAGTCACCTGCCAGTCAGAGTAGAGCACAGGTTTGGAGACAGACAGGGTAGCTTCATGAACAAATGTAGAGATTAGCGATTACTTTTAGATTATACTGTTGGAATGTTAAGCAGGTGGCAGCCAGGTTTAATACTCAAACTTAGATATATTCACTTCCAATAGGGACCTCCCGATGCCCACCCTCTGCAGCTCCTGCCTCCTGACCAGGGTAGATCTACATGGGGACCACTTCCTGTCTGTCTCTCATCGCTGACCAAGTTTCCTTTCACTCACACCATTCAGGACCTGGTCTCTTTCCTGTCATACCCATGCATCGCCTCAGAATGGGTAGCAGGTGTGCACGTGAATGCACATGGGGATCTCATAGTAGGGTGCACCAAACATGGCTTGTATCGTGATATGAAACAGTCCACATTGTTGTCACACACTCCAAAGCACTTAGCACCAATTCCCTCACAGGCCAGGAGTCAATTTCAGGTGGCCCCAAATGGCCACTTGTTTTAAAAACAAAAGTTCTCCAAGTGTGACCATATTCCTTAGATGCCAGCCATACACCATTCTGGATACACAAAGAGCCACATCCCTCTAAGGACACACCCCCTTTGCTCTAAGCCTGCACTGGCCTATCCACTTATTCTTTTAGACCTGACCATTTCAGCCATGAGGTGGAAACCTGTCTTTTGCCCATTTTTGAATACTGTTTTTTTTTTTATTAATTTTAAATTTTAAGAATTATTTGTGTATATTGAATACCAGGCTTATTTGTTCATTCATTCATTTTATTTGTTTGTTTGTTTGTTTATTGAGACAGGGCTTCTTTGTGTAGCCTTGGCTATCCTAGAACTAGCTGTGTAGACCAGGCTAGCCTGGAATTCACAGAGATCCACCTCCCTCTGCCTCTCAAGTGCTGAATACCAGAATTTTATCTGCTATGTGTTTTGCAAATTCTCCCCCAATCTGTGACTTGTAATTTTTTTTAACTATGTCTTTTGCAGATTAGAAATTTTTAATTTTAGGGCCTGGGAGGTGCCTCAGTTGGCAAAGAGCTTACCGTGCAAGCAAGAGGAACTGAGTTCTATTCCTAACACCTGCATAAAACCTCCAGGTGAGCCAGCATCTGCCTGGAATCCCAGTACTGGGAAAGTAGAGGCAGGAAGATCTCCTGGGCTCACTGGCCAGACAGTCCCACTGAATCATCTCGCTCCAGTTTCAGTGAGAAATCTTGTCTCAGAAAAATGGGGTGGAAGAGTGATTGAGGAAGACGTCTGATACAGATCTCTGGCACAGACACACATGAATACAGACACACATGTAGACACACAATAAAAAAAATGTACTAAAATCCAGTTTATCTATTTTTCTTTTAAATGGGGCTGTACATTTCCTTTCCCATTGGTCTCAAAAGCTGTTTCCTAGGGCATGTTGGCTTCACAGATTATAAATGGGAAACACCTTGTGATGTCTTCATGGCAGTGTGTGTCTGAAATGCACGAGGAGTCATGAGAAAGGGAAATGGTCAAGTTGATCTGGGGCTCACACTTCCTAATGGGAAGAGACTGGGCAGACAGTCAAAGCAACTGCAAGCCTGGAAGTGAAGAAAGAGTGTGGGGACAGTGTGTGGGAGGTGCTGGTTTGTCAGCAACTGAGAGTGAAAGGCTGTGCCACTTGTCACCATTAACATGGGCTGTGCCTTCCACAGCCGGGTCTGAATTTGCATGGTTTTGTTCATGAGCTAGAATTTGCCCCCAGAAGCTGGGACCCATTGGGAGATTCATTACTTCTTTTTAAAAAGTACTTGAAGATAAAATTTCACAATGTCTGCATATTTCACCAATGTGACAATGTGAGAGGAGGGAGCCGTGCTTATGGCCCAAACACCAAAGAGATTTTTAACAGATGAAGAATGAGAAAGACATGGAGAATACATACTGGGGCTGCCCGGTTAAGGTGCTAATGTGGCCCATTAATCTCTCCCAGCTGCCACAGCCCTCTGATGGGATTGGAGTGTTTGCCCCACGAGACCAGCATCCTTGAATGGAAATAGATGCCTGGAGCTGAGCCCACAGCTGTGGGAGCAGTCTCGTTCTCTGCAGGAAGGGCTTCCCCTCTCCAGTCTCCTGACATCCTGCAAGCGGGGGATAATTATTCCTTTGATCCTGGTGACACAGGATCTGGAGCTCCTTGGCAGGTATTTGGAGACTCATGCGCTCTGAGTGCTGCTGAGGAGAGGAGGTAGTCCTTCTCTGTCTGTGTCCTGATGGAACAGTTGGTGGGAAGTAGGTCAAAGATAGATACTGCAGCCTATGACATCACTGGAGAGGGGGACTGTGAGTGAATATGAGCCAGACCCTTTGTGTGCGCAGAAGCACACAAGCCATGTGTGTAAACATACACAATATAAAATATTTCATGCTTGCTATTTTTAATGATGTAGCTCAGTAACCCCAATCATAGCTACCATCCATCCTGAGATGATTCTTCTCATCATTCAAACTGAATTATTCCTGTTAAACACTAACCCCCCCACTTCGACCCTGGCTTAATACCTCTCTACTTTCTGTCTGTCTGCATGACTAAAATTGTACAGTATTTTTCTTTGATATGATTGATTTCCCTTAGTATGATATCTTTAGGGTTCGTTCATATTATTGCCTTTCTTTGTGTATATGTGTGTGTGTTCCTGTGTATATGTGTTTCTGTGTGTGTGCCGCCACATGAATGTGCACACGCACCTGCAAAACCATGTATGTATACCACACACATAAAAAATATGTACACACAAAACTTATAATAGTATGTGTGTATAAGTAAATCCTGTGTTTCTCTTTGTTTTTTTTTTTTAGGAGGACTTCATGAAATGTGTTTGTGAGATGATTTTAATGATTATAATTCCTGCATATTCTTGTCAATGTACTTGACCTACATCTGAGAATCAGAAATAAAACAAACAGAAGGGTTTTTATTTATACTATTTTTCTTTTCTTAGTAGGTAGCTATTGCCACCAGCTGGGGTCCCAAACTCTTAAGAGTTTGTTTTTAAACACTGCTGACATGCTGATCCAAGACTAAGTCTGAGCAAGCCCAGCTACTTCTTCATCTCTGCAGCTCCCCTTTAGATGTCAGGGCCTCCCGTGTTCAGCGAAAATTCCCACAGAGATTCTGGTCTTACAAGGGTCCAGTATCTCCAGAAGTTGCCAGTGATAGCACACACTTCCTCTTCCATCATGCACCCTTTCTGTGGGAAAACAAAACCAGGAAACCTTTGCGCCGGCCACCACGCTATCTTTCCAGTCTGTGTCCTGTGTGTGACCTGCGATGGTCCATGTAAGGGGTCTCTGCTTCCTTTAGCGTTCTCACCGACTCTGTGATTCAGTAAATATTACTGTGCGATTTACAGCAAATGGAACGATTTGTCTGACACTAAGATTTTCAGAAGTCGGTTTGTTGGAAGGACTTGGGTGCTGGATGCTGTCAGGGAGCTTCAGGTAAGATTAGAACGTCAAGGAGCTCCTAGGGCTGGTGAGACAGCTCAGCTGGTAGAGTGCTTTCCACAGGGGCTTGGCGATCTGAGGTCAATCCCCCAAGCCCATTAAAAGACCCAGAAGCAGTGGTGTTCACCTGTGATCCCAGCTCGGGGGAGGTGGAAACATGAGGAGGGGTTTGCTGAAAGACTGTCTAGCCAGAACAGTGAACTCTGCGTTCAACAGAGACCAGTCCCCCCAAATCAAGTGGAGGGTGGTTAAAGACGACATGAATGACAGACTCTGGCCTTCATATGCACACTCACTCACAAACATGTATGTGTACCCACCCTCCCACACATAAACACACACACACACACACACACACACACACACACACACACACACAGTGGGAGGGGGAAGGAGAGAGAGAACATTTATTCCAAGAGGCTTGAAACTGGATAAAGTCAGTGCTTTCATTAAAAGACAGCAGTACAGAGAATATTCTCCAAGGAAAACCATGACTGCATCTCCCTCTGGTCCTGGTGTCAGGATGACGCTCTTGCTGATGCACTGTGTGTGCCCCAGGAGCCAGCTCCTGGCTGACGGGAGATGCATGTGCACCCCACATGTTGGCTGTTGTCCTGTGCCTTCCAGGAAGCCAGATTAAGTTTGTATTTACCATGTCATCATTTTCCCTCTGCAGTCAGCCTCCAAATGGCCAGCTGGGCCCATAGTGCACCCCAGGCCTGTGCCATTCATGTGACTTTGGCTGCTGGAGTTGCCAGTGGAAAGTGGTTATTCAGTCTGTTTCAGCATCTGGGAAGGAGTAAGTCCTTGTTGCTCACGGCAGAAGATTGATGCTCTGGGCACTACTGCAGTATATCTATACACGATGCTTCAGCGTGGGATACACACAGACAGGCTGCTTCTTCATTCCCACCCACCGGCATGCCATTTCTGCGTCAGTGCCTCTGTTGTTCTTTCATTTTTTCCATTTTCGTGTGTGTGTGTGTGTGTGTGTGTGTGTGTGCTGAATATATGTGGCCCATATGTGGAGGTACTTGTGTACATGTATGCATATGGAGGCCTGAGGAGGATGTTGGAATCATCCTTCATTATTTTTCTACCTTATTTATTGAGGCAGGGTCTCTCAGTCAAACTCAGAACTCTCCCATGTGCCTAGTCTTGCTAGCCAGGTTGCTCTGGGAATCCCATCTCCCCCTTCCCAGGCTAGATTGACAGGCAGGCTCTTAAGCCCAGCTGGCTTTTATATGGGTCCTGGGCATCTGAACATTGGTCCTCATGCTTTGGCCCGTGAGCCATTGCCTCAGCCCACATTTGGTTGAATACCCTGATGTCATCACTGGTTGCTCTGTGTACAATTTGATGTGGATATCCAGCTGCCCTCAAGGCTTCTATATGGAAATGAGTCTCCATTCCATTTTTTTTTTTTGAGTTCTGAAAGTTATGAGGAAGAGACCTGGGTGATCTTTCAACCCCCAAAATGCCCTAGACAATGCCAAGTATAATGTATATTCATTGTGACAACATAATTCTCAAGTTTCACAAATTGCCCCCAAATATAATAATATTATTACATTAATGGTTTAGTTTCAAAGACTGGTCTTCCTACTGCGATTATTACTCAATTGCAGAGTTTTCTCCTTGGTGTGTTGGACCTCAGTCAGCTTCTCCCCTTGCACCACAGTTATCTTTACTCATATTTATTATTGCTATTTTTAAATTAGTATGCAGCATGGCAAGGTGACACAAGCCTTTCCTCACCGCACAGGGGAGGCAGCAGCAGGACTACATCTTAAGCCAGGACTACATCTTAAAGAAGACCTTGTCTTAAAGAACAACAAAAACAGCATGCAAAATAATGGGTTTAGTTATAAAATTTTCATAATACAGCTTTCCTTTGTGTGTGCACATGTATGTAGAGATGTGCACATGTATGTGTACATGCATGTGGTAGCCAGAGGTTGGTATTGGGTCTTCCTCCATCACTGTCCACCTTATTTTTTGAGGCAGGGTCTCTTGCTGAATTTAGAGCTCACAGCCTGGGCTAGACTGGGTGGCCAGGCAGCCAGAGGGCTTCTCTTGTCTCCACCCCCCAGTGCTGCAGCATAGGTGTGCAGCAGCGCCTTCCCTTTTCACGTGTCTTCTGGGGATCGAACTCGAGTCCTCAGGCTTGAGTGGTCAGCACTTCAGTGACTGACCACTGACTCCAGCCCCAGACTCTGTTTTTGTTGATTCGCACCCACACTGGTCTCCTCCTCAGAACGCCCATTCTGCTTCATATGATCACCCCTGTCCCCTCTCCTTCACCCCCCTCCACTCCCTTAAGATCTTTTTCTTTTCTCATAGTTCACTTTATAGTTTCATGACCTATTCCCACCTCTAAACACACACACACACACAGACACACAGACACAGACACACATACACTCACACACACAGACACAGACACAGACACACAGACACACACACACAGACACACACACACACACACACACACACACACACACACACACACACACACACAGTCTCAGGTCCTCATATGAAAGAAAACATGTAGTTTTTGTTTTCCTGGATTTGAATTACTGGATAGAATGGTTTTCATTCTGACCACCGCTTTTTGTAAGGTGTTTCCATGGTCCCTCCTACTCACAGGCATAAGTACCTAATCCAGACCCCATACTGTTGCCAGACTAATCTTCGGGATGGGTAGCTTTTGGTTCCTCCGGGGACTTACTGCAGCTTGGAAAGTTAAGTGGTTGGCAGCATGGCTATCAGATGCTGTACAATGTACATGAGGGTTAATTTTATGTGTCTCCTTGTCAGGACTAAGGAATGCCAGGGATGCTGGTAAAACTATGTCTCCGGGTGAGCCCCAGGGTGTTTCCACCTTCTGTCAGTCCATCACAGTAAAGCTCTCTCTGTCCATCTAATCTACGAATATACTAACTGGCTTGTTTCTCTGGACAACACAAAAGCAGGATGGGTCAGTCTGTTTCTCCATCCCTCCTCTATTACCAGAGCCTGTCTGTCACTCAGCATTTGCCTTGTGCACCTCACATTCCTGGCTTTTTCTCATATTACCTTTTAGTTCTCAGTGTACCTGCGCCTCCTGTTTCTGCTTGCTTACAGTGGACCCCGTTTCCATGGTTTGACTAAAGCTTATTTCTGCCATTAAGATTTTTCTCGTCTCCCAGGCAGCTAGCTATATCCTTCCCTGACCTTCCACAGCCTGTGAAATGAGCTAATGCTCCTTTATGGTGACCACACACATGCTTTGTAGCTCAGCTCACATTGTATGTGGCTCTGTCTTGACCTCGAAGAAACCCGGGCAGCACTGGAAAAAAAAAATGTAGTTTCCTGAGAGCTGACACTCTGCATGAGGCAGGTACAACGAGCCAGTACAGATGGGCAGAGTGAACCCCAAGCTGAAGGCCTGGGGTTCTGTTAGCATCCAGTCTAGGTCA
Source organism: Peromyscus attwateri (assembly GCA_902168425.1). NCBI lineage: Eukaryota > Metazoa > Chordata > Mammalia > Rodentia > Cricetidae > Peromyscus > Peromyscus attwateri. The sequence goes on from CABHPP010135538.1 coordinate 17,251, forward strand.
AGCATGCTTCCTCGAGGCCTCTATAGTTAGGATTTGGAGTATCACCCAGAGGCCTGTGTGTTCAAGGCTTGGTTTCACCTCCAGCTTGGTACTAGTGGAATGTGGTAGAACCATTGAGAGGTAGGGCCTGGTAGGAGGCCTTCAGCTATTGGAGACATGCCCTTGGAGGAGAGAGTGGGACCACAGCCCCTTCAGTTCTCTTTCAGTTTTGCTTCCGGCCACGAGGTGAACAGAACTATGGGTTTCTACCACGATGAGGTAGAAATGAGGTGAATCACAGACTGAGAGCTCCCAAACTGTGGACCAAATGAAACCTTTTCTCTTTACGAGCAGATTATCCCAGGCGTTCGTTATAGTCACAGAACACTGACTAACGAGGCTCCCTAACACATGCAACTATAAAATGAGCATGACAGCATTTTCCTCAAAGTGCTGCTCCACGGCTCAGTTTAGCTCATCTGAAACAGCAAAGCACAGCACATGCACGCATGTAAACAGTGAACACTTGGACAGTTTAACTGGAGAGTTTGTAAGTGATCGTTATAAAAAGTTCTTGAGGACACAGGTGTTTCAACAACTCTTTCAGATTTACCTTGACTCTGCTCACGTTTCTTTTCCTTTTACCCAAATAACAACAATTATTTCCTCCTCCCCCTCCTCCTCCTCCCCCTCCCCCTCCCCCTCCTCCCCCTCCCCCTCCTCCTCCTCCCCCTCCCCCTCC
>CABHPP010135539.1:0-44113 GCA_902168425.1 Peromyscus attwateri
AGCCCCAGGCTGTGATGAAGCCCAAGATCCATGTGGGTGTACATGGTCCGTGCCACTGACTGAAGCCTAGGTCCTCAGATTTTTGTGGCCTTAGGGGCCATGTTAATGTGAGTGGCCTGTGTAACCACCTGAGGTCACATTGAGGCATGTGACTGTGATCTGTGCTGCCACTTAGGGCCATGAGTGAGCCTCTGGATACTTCTGGGGGGCCGTGTTGACATCTGTGGCCCATGTTCCTACCCAAGGCCATGTGGGTATCCACAATCAGTGTGCCACCTGAAGCCATACTGATGCTAAAGGTCCGTGCTGCAGGCCAGGGACCAAGTGTCCTCTGCAGCCACCTGAGACCATGTTGATGTCCATGGTCCTGTCCATGCAGTCACTGAGGGCCATGTGTGGGTCTGTGGTCGTGTCTGTGGCCTGTGTTACCACCTAATGCCACGCAGATGCCCGTGGTCTATGCCACAGTCTGAAGCCATATTGCTGTGAATGGCCTGTGTTGCCACCTGAGGCTACATTGATGCCCATAGTCCAGGCTGCCTCCAAAAGACTTGTCTGGGTCACTGGTCCCTGGGTTCCTGAAGTTTAGGACTGTGTTTGTGATCTGTGCTGTTGCCAGAAACCATGTGGAAGCTTATGATCTATGCTCCTACTGACTATAAAGATGAAGGAAGCTACGTTTGCAGTGATATTGATGATTTCAGACACACAGGTGAGAAAGAGGGACATGGAAGGCTTCTGTGATAACCCCTACCACCATCCCAACACTCGACCCCCCATAAAAGTAACAGACTAAACAGGAATCTACCAAAGAGAACCCTTAAAAACTGTGATAAGGATGTGAAGTGTAGTCCTCCACCATTGATGGCTTCTGGGGGGTGGGAGAGGGAAAGGACTCAGCTCTGTTTAAGGGGCAGTACACTGAGAGTTTGAGTACATTCGAATGAGTATATAGATACCACAAACTGGACTTTGGGGTCACTCATAAGGGCAGGGGTGGGTGTAGAAGGACTGGAAGTGAGTGTGATGAGGTGTATGATGTGAAAATCCCAAAGAATCAGTAGAAATATTGTGTTGGAGGGAGAAAAGGACAGGGCCTACACAAGACACACTTGCTGCTTCCAGGGTCTGAATGTGGTACATAAAGCAATAGACAGTAAAAACTAAATAAGCCGGGCGTTGGTGGCGCACGCCTTTAATCCCAGCACTCGGGAGGCAGAGGCAGGCGAATCTCTGTGAGTTCGAGGCCAGCCTGGTCTACCAAGTGAGCTCCAGGAAAGGCGCAAAGCTACACAGAGAAACCCTGTCTCGAAAAACCAAAAAAAAAAAAAAAAAAAAAAACGAAATAAATAAATCGTTTTTTAAGGCTGTGCCATGAGTGCCTTTAACCCTGGGGTTGGGGGAGAAGGAGTGCAGAGATAAGAGGGTATCTCAGTCTCCGGGACTTGTTGGCCACCAACCAAATTCCATGTTCAGGGAGAGAGCCTGTCTCAAAGGAATAGGGTGGAGAATGAGAGCAGAGCGTCCACCTCTAGCCTCAGCATACACAGACACACCCTACACAGAGAGAGACACACACACACATACACAGACACACACACAGACACACAAATGGACATACAAAGACAAATACACACAGAGACACACACATCAACATACGCACACACATAGAAATACATACACACAGAGAGACACATACACAGAGACACACACAAATACATACACACACAGAGACACACACATACACATACACACACAGACACACACACAGATACAAACATCAACACAGACACACACAAACACACACACAGATACATCAACATACACAGACACATACACACAGAGAGACACCACAGACACACAAATACACACACACATACACATATAGAGACACATACACACAGAGAGAGACACACGTACACACTCACACATACATATACTCATACATACACACTCACATATACATATAAACATACACACACACACACTATAGCACATACACCAAACATACACTCACACAAAAAATTCATTCATTCATTCATTCATTAAAAATAAAATCCTAGTTGTTAAAGGGATCTTGTCTCTTCCCAGTAGAGACAGGGAGCCCTGTACCAGGAATCGGAGGCTGAGAAGGACAGACACTGAAGGGTCCGGGAAAGCAGGCTAAGTGCGTTTGTGATGATCAGAAAGAAATGAGGCTGTTGCATTTGAAACTCATACAGCCTCCTAAAGACAGTGAGAGAGGGGCTGAAAGGTGTTGGCAAATAAAGCAGTGGGAATCCAGGACAGACACTCCTGTAACTCAGGCCTGAAATCATCTTAATAGATGGGGTGGCAGGTATGGTGGCTCATGTCTGTAACCCCAGTGCTCTGGAAGCTGAGGCAGGAGCATTGCTTAAGGTTCCAGGTCAGACTGGGTTACAGTAGTGAATTCCAGGTCAGCCTTAGCCATGGTGTAAGACTGTCTCAGAAAAACAAGAAGGGGGGCGGTTCTTATTCCTACCAGAGAAGAGTGACATTTAGAACCTTGCCCCTGACGTGGTGGGGCTTACTGGTTCCCATCTGTGTCGTGCAGGCAGGGAACACAGAGGTCCCCAGAGGCACATTAGCATAACACACTGCTCTTCTATGGCATCCTGGAGGACTCCCATTAGAACCTCAGACTGTTCACCCCTCTGCTCGGAAGATATTCTGACTGCTGTCCGGAAGGCAAGAACAGCTGGGCTGTTAAAGTCAACAGGCTCCCACTTCCACACAGAGCAGATTGTATCATAATTGGAAATGTGAAATATGCCTTCCACTACTCAACTCTCGGGGCTGAGGAGGCTTGCTTTTTCCTCCAAATCCCAGAAAAGACCTCAGCCAGGCCAAAGCAGACACCCGGGTTTTGTGTGCAATACGAGAACCCACACTCCATGCCCGGGCACCCCAAAATCCTTGTGCTCAACAGCTCTGTTTGGGAAAGAGGAACATAAACATGACAGAAGGATTCCAAAAGACTGGGACATGTAAATGGACCGCGTCAACATGTTAGTCTTACCCAGGTAACAGTCTCGCTGTCCCCTTCCCCAGACAGTGGGAGGCTTCCGGCGCTGCAGGGCTCTGTTCAGACACCACCGGTTCTGTGGGGCCTTCCAGAGATCTCACACTGCCCTTGCTTCTCTAAGGCTGAAGACCCCAAATGCCAGCATTTGCACAGAAACGTACCCAGAACCCTGACGTCTTTTCTGTGCATTACGCTCTTTCCAGAAGCTTCCTTCACCCTTTCCCTTCAGTCTCCATCTCTAATCCCTCCTCAGCCTCCCACTGTTCCTCAGCCCCCCTCACTCTGTTGTAGAACCGACTCTGCTTGGGCATCATGTGACCAGCTCATGTGCTGCCATATTGACCATGGAAGGTGGGTCTACTCTGCACACCCCACCCCACCCCACCCCACCCTCAGTTTCTGCTGTTGGTATGAGTCTGGGATCTGAGAGTCCAGTGCAGAAGGGGCACTTTAGGGTCTACCATTGGAAATTGCAATTTGCAGCCAGTCGGTGGTGGCGAGTGCCTTTAATCCCACCACCTAGGAGGCAGAGGCAGGTGCAGAGGCAGGTGGATCTCTAAGAGTTCGAGGCCAGCCTGCTCTACAGAGTGAGTTCCAGGACAGCCAGAGGTCCATAGTGAGACCCCATCTTGAAAAACCAAAAAGAAAAATGAAAGAAATTACAATTTTCTCTTCCCTGTATATCTAAACAAATCAGATAACATCTCAAATAGCCAGGATTACTTTTCTGCCAGAATCCATCACAAGGGCTACTAAAGAGACACACATTTCCTGTTGGTGTAACTATAAACTGATTACCCTACCAATAGCCTTTGTGTGTAGCCTTCCTGAAGGGTGAAAAGATATTATATCCAGTGCCCCTTTCCCAATGTCTAGGTTTCTCCCTGGCTTATTTGGGGGGAAGAATGAAGGACAAGTAAGAGAATTACTTTACGATAGATAGATAGATAGATAGATAGATAGATAGATAGATAGATGATAGATAGATAGATAGATAGATAGATGATAGATAGATAGATAGATAGGTAGGTAGGTAGATAGATGATAGATAGATAGATAGATAGATAGATAGATAGATAGATAGATGATAGATAGATAGATGATAGATAGTAGAAGGATAGATGATAGATAGATAGATAGATAGATAGATAGATAGATAGATAGATAGATAGATAATTTTTCTCCCCAACAAGAATGCGAACTGCTTTTTCTGCCCATCAGGATCTAGCACAGAGAACAGCCCATGTAGTTGTCTAAGAGCTACTTAAGCCATGGACCAGGGCTCCTCACACATCACACAGCCTCTGCTCCCTACCTCAGCCTACCTCTGGTCTCCAAGGACTGAGCGTCACGTTTCTAAGAGTTGCCCAGAAGATTCTCTACAGAGTCCAAGAGAAGGCTGTTATATCTTTCTTCTCAAAGCCAGCAAGGATTACTCACCTCCCGTGCTCTTCAGTCACAGAGCAAGAGCCCAGACCCTTGAGCAAAGAAGCAAGTTCCACGGTCGTTTAATACCTGTGTCAATGCTATTGACAGCTCTGTCCTAACCTTTGCCAAGGCACTTGACCCCCAGCCAGGACCAGACTGTGGCCAGAAAGAAACGGTGAGGGGCCAGTCCAGGAGCCTGACTCCTTGATAATTATTTGGCTGAGAGTAAAGACAGGAAGCATTAATAATTTCTATTCCTTTTTATTGACAAGACTCATGCCCCAAAGCCAGCAAACCTGACAGGGCTCCACATCAACACGGAGCTCAGCCTCTGGTTGAACAGGCAGATGCTTTTGAGCATTGGTGAGTATTGCATTCTGTTTTGTCTTGGTTTGTTTTTTCAGTGAAACTTTATGCAGAATCCCAGGAAAGAAAAACAGCGAATGTGATGGACGTGACAAAGGAGTCACCAAGTCCCATCAGCCTGGTCTCCACCCCAGTCCTTCTCATAACTCATCGCTTCCCACCTCCCATCCCCCCCATCTCTGGGCTCTGACGAGAAGCTCCAGAAAACAAGGGCACCAGACAAGAGAGGGCAGGCAGGCAAGTTGAAGAGCAAATCTGTTCCATGTGAGGCCCCTTGAAGAGAGCTACTTTCTCTTTCAGGGTGTAAATAATGGGCTGAGGGATCAGAATGAAACCTGACAAGGAACCTGTCAACATTTCCAACACTCACAGTCTTTAAATATTCAAACACCATGATGTTGAAGGATCTTTGACTTTTCTCTTCATATTTTTTTCCTCCAAATGTCAACAAATACTGTATTTGCTGAGTGAAGAGTATGGCCTTGCCTTGCCTTGTGAAACAAAAGAGAAACAATATGAGAAGGGAGGTAAGAAAAGACAGGAGGAAAGCTGAGGATGCTTAAGGCTGCCCTGGAGGAAGGACCAGAAGTTAGAAAGGGAGGCAGAAGCTGAGGGAGGGTCACAGTTCCCCCATGGTCTTATATTGACCTTTCAGTCGTGTGCCTCATTTTACAGAGAAGGAAATTAAGGCTGAAGAACTGGATGGCTTTAGGTTAGATCACAGAGACAAATTTAGCAAAAATAAATAAAACTAATTCAACTTCTCATGCCTGAATCAAATCCCTTGTTACTATGATCTCCTTAAGAAAAAAAAAAAAAAAACCTGCTTCTCACAGTCTGACACAAATATGATCTGCTCTATCTGTAAGCATTTGTTGAACCCCAACTATGATGGTTAATCTCTCCTGTCAACTTGACTGGCTTTAGAATCACCATGGAAACACACTTTGATTGTGTCTATGAGGTTGTTCCCAGAAATGTTTAACTGAGGAGCAAGGACCCACCTTGAGTGTGGGCGGCTCCCTCCCATGAGCTAAAGTCCTAGACTGAAGAAGAGGAGAGAAAATAGGAGAAACAAAAGCTGGGACTGAGACCAGAGCTCATCTCTCTGCTTCCCGACTGCATATGCACCTCAGCCAGCCTCCTCCATGCTTGCAGCCACACCCTCCCCTCCATGATGGACCGTGTCCCTCTCTAAGTCTAAATACGGCCTTCCTTCACTAAGTTACCTCTGTCAAGTATATTGTCCCAGCAATAAGAAAAGTAACTAATACACTTACTGTGTGGCTTTCACAGCCCTGGGCATTGAGAAATAGAAACAAACAAGACACAGTCCCTGATCTCGAGGAGTTCTCGGACAGGAAACTAGTAACTACATACCACAATGCTGCCATGAACGTTGCCGCCATGAGGTGTTTGCAGGACCAGATAGATATACAACTTCTGGATCCCATTGCAAAATAAAAATACAGCCCCCTTCGTTCAACAACAGCAAAACATGAAAGCTAATGCAGAGCCCTTCTGGGCCCCTGGCAACTGTTCAGTCATACGTCCGTGAATGCTGGCACCCTGGGTATTGGATACCATTTTGTAGAGGAGGTACTGCTATAGTTGAGTCCAAAAAGAGAAGTCATCGGTAGCTAGAAGAGGGAGACATGTGTCAAAAGACACATCCTAAAGACACAGAGATGAAAGTACACAATATATTCAATGTATTCCAAAAACAAGTTCAGTGTTGACAGGGAATGAGCTATGAGGAGGAGACAAAAGAAAGAAAGAAAGCTAGCAAAGGAGACCCTCATCATCAAGGTGCTTTTGAACTCTACGAAGCAGATATAGTGAAGCTATTAGTGAGCTGTTAATGCTGCCCAAAGATATGATCTAATGGGCAATTTTGAAAAGAAATCTGGGCAGCAGGGGCAGTGTGGATTGGGTGGAGAATGAGCCTAGACCTGGTTGGGATGTCAGTGTGATGATCTCGCTGAACCAAAAAGGAAATATCCAGAGGGCATCCAAATATTTAGGAAAGAGTTCTTGGTTAGTGACAGAGACTTGAGGTTCATCCATAGACTAAGGCAAATGATGCAGGAAGTGTGAACGTGCTTGTCTCGAGTGAGGATGAGAGTGAGCATCAAAAATAAAGATGTGCCAGGCATGGTGGCACACGCCTTTAATCTCGGGCTCAGGAGGCAGAGACAGGTGGATCTCTGAATTTGAGGCCAGCCTGGTCTACAGAGAAAGTTCCAGGACATCCAGGACTACACAGAGAAACCCTGTCTCCAAAAAATTTTAATTAATTAATTAATTAATTAATTAATTAAAAATAATGATGTGGGTGGAGGAAAGCAGCTTCAAAACTGATGCTTTAAGCAAGAGGCCACTGAGGAGCCAAGAGAGCAGCAGGAAGGAAGGCGTTAACACAAGAGTCAAGCTAAGGACCGTGGTGTCTAATATAACCAAAGGAAGGAACGAGGCTGTACTGTCCAAAGATCAGACAGACATGGTCAGTGATGGTTTTCTATCAACAGCAGGCCAGAAGAACACAGAGCTAATCGAAAGCTCTGCCCCATGTCCCTACCTGCCTTGTGGCTGGTCCCCAGTGTGAGCCACAGCAGCCTGAATCACTGGTTTTCCCTGAAGTGACAAAGTGCCTTATTTGGCTTGTGTCATCTCCCAAATCTGTTGAAATCTTTCTCCCAAGGGACAATGTTGGGAGGTGATTTAGGAGGGGAGAATGCCTCATGGGAAGCTCTTCTCCATGAACAAGATCATAAAAGAGACCCCAGAGAGTTAGTTCACCCCTTGCACCATTGGTGACGCACCAAAAGAGATCACCTAAAAGCCAGACAGAAGGTTCTCATGAGACACCAAATCTGGTTTCACCTTGATCTTAGACTGCTCAGCCTCCATAACTGTAAGAGATAAAGTTCGGCTTGCTTATAAGCCACTCGATTTATCACATTTTTGATAACAGCCCAAACAGACTGAGACACACCTCCTTACACTCACCCCATCATGGCTGCCACGTTTGCCTACAGAAGCCATCTGACCTTATTAAGGCCATGGGGATGGACATGTGATACAGTTCCCTTCCCTCATCCCCACAGCCACTGGTGCAGTGATTCCTAGCTCTGTGACCACTCACTCTGTACTGAGGTAATTCTCCTCCTACCAATTTAGAAGATTCTCATGAGGACCCAGATGGGAAGATCCCGTCACCCTGTTTGTCAGGGCTAGCCCTTTGTTTGCTCTTCTGGAGATAATTAACCAATCTATCTTAGGCATTAGTAAAAGTTTCCCATAAAGGTTGGCTTGGGTATCCATAAGTCAGTTCCACACTTTGTCGTAGGAAAAGACCCCTGCTCCCCAGCCTCTTGAGCCTCAGAGAGCCCCTGTCTCACCAGCTACATGACTTCGAGGGTCAAAGTTCTATGTAAAACTCCCTTTTATTGAGCTCCTACTGTGTGTCAAGTGTCACATGCCATTATCTTATTTTCCCCCAATTCCACTGTCACTGTTCTATTTCCCGGGAAAGGACACCAGGCCAGCCAACATTCATATACAGTGGTGTTAGGTGAGTTTTCCTCGGGAGAGGAGAACAAAGTCTGTTCACCCTCAGTATGGGGCGATGATGGACTGAAGAGACAATTCTCTTTTCAGTTAGTGAGCTGATTATTTTAGCTGAGTGAGCAGATCATTAATGGTTTGACAGGGTTATTTACAAGGTCATGGGTGAGGGTTTACTTACTGGAGGAATGAATGACTCAAGGGCAGCATTTTTTTTTTTAAGTGAAACCCATTTCTCCTACAGTGGGACAAATCACAAACATGACCCACTCCATACTTGAAAATGCCAGCCAATGGGGTGCACCAGTTCTGCCTTATTTTCGGATGCTGTTGCTTCTAATTTGACCTCTCTCCATTATGACTAGTAGATGCCCATGTCATATCTGTTCATTAAATGTTTTTATATCTGCCATGATTCTGGAAAAAAATTAGGCTGAGGCAAGTTAACTAAAATGCCAGTAGACACCCAGCCACTAAATGGCAGGGCCAGGATTCATAGCCAGCTGCAGCTCCACAACCCAATGTCCCAGCGCCAGCATTCTATGTACCATGACTGCCATAGCACCGCATGGTTTTCTATGCAGAGGGGACCTCCAGTGGTCCACCCACAGGCACTGGATGTCTACGATGGAAATGCAAAGCTGACCCCCTTTGGACTGCAGCAGTGTGTAATGAGGAAGCAATATCAGGAAAAGGTGAATCCTGTGTTCGTCTCAGAGGTCTTAGATACATCTTCTGCTATGGTGGAGGATGCAGGGCTGTGTTTTTGTTTGTTTAGATTTGGTTTGGCTTGATATTTTGTTTTATTCTCTGAACTGGATTTCTGCTTCCTAGAAAACAACCATAAATAAGCACGCTCTCCAATTCCAGGCTTTACTTATAATATTGAACAGCTGGTGACCGTCATGAATATGGGGCAAAGGACCAACCTAAACACTGCCCACATAAAGGGAAAATCGGAACTGATAAAAGGACAAATAACCAATGATATGCTCTTCTGGAAAATAATATCCAGCAAGCATAAACCACCAGAGGCATGCCAGCAGCCTTGCCCTGCAGCGGCCACAGGCTGGGCATGGGAACAGTGGAACTTGGCTGAGCACACGCCCTGCCTTTTGCCTCACCAAGGCTCTGAGCTCAATGTGTGGCCTGCGCTGGCAGCTGCAGTAGCAGCTGCCAACCTATGTGGGGTGTGGATGCCACAGTCAGAATCCAAAACTGCTGTGCCGTTGCTAAGGAGAAGGATGTGTTATTAGCACGTATGAGTTGTACATACATACATGTTCAGTAAATCCACATCCTAACGAGCTCTCCAGTTGAGTCTGACCAGTGCCAGAAGTTGAGGGCCACTTCACCTGAACTTGAAAAACATTCAAAATTGGGCAAATCTGTCTTTCTGACTAAGGGAAATTAGGAACCTTACGCCAGTAAAAAGAAGTAAGTGTGACTAGAAGGTGAGAAAACTATTAATTTCAGAACCAGATGTGGAATTCTATCCCAGCTCAGCCCCGTAATAGGCCTTGACTGAGTCATTTAACATTTCCAAGAATCAGTTTCATCATCCGTAAAATAAGAGTCATCAAACCTGGCACATTGCTCAATGTAGAAAATCTTGAATAAAAAATAACTTTGCCATGATGCCTTATGTCAATTAGCAACTGGCTAGGACACTCATCAGCCATTGAGGACCTTTCCCTTAAACAGGCAAATGATGGGGAACATGAACATGGGGAGGAATAACTCCCCATCAAGGGTACCTTCATTGACTGTGTGTGTCTCGGTGACAGCGACAGTGGCAAGGTGATCTGAACCCCATCATAGCCACAGTTGGGGAGCAACAGAGACAGAGCCCGGAACCAGATCTTCGGGGACAAAGCATCACCAAGGAAGAGAGCCTTGTTCCCCTAATCAACCAGTCCTTTGAGAGACTTCAAGTGCTAGACTCATGTGCACCATGCAAAACTAATCAAGCCTTCTAAGCGCATGCCTCTTGTCATCACAGAGTCTCTGCAAGATGAACCAAAGGATGTCCAAGTCTCCTTGGAGAAAGGATGGGGGAAGAGAATAAGCCAAGCACCAGGGGCCGAGTAGATACCAGGCCCAGTGATGAGCAGAGATGGATATGTGTGATGTGTGGCTTGCGGCTGAGCTTTCACAGTGTGTGTGTGTGTGTGTGTGTGTGTGTGTGTGTGTGTGTTGCTGTGATTACCATGCAGATTCTGATTCAGAAGAGCTTGACCCTCAGCACCTCTACAAGCTCCTGGGAGATGTCAACACTGCACTTCAACAGCCCTTAGGACAACATAATAATAAGTTTAACGTGAGGCTGGAAGCCCGGCCCTAGTTCTAATGGAGATATGACACCGAGGCTGAGAAAGTTAGTTACCCTGTCTAAACTTGTTTCCTGATCTTGACCATGAGAAAGCTGTGCACCTCCCACATAGAAATCTTAAGAATTCTACACGGAATATGGACTAGTCCTTAGCAGGGTGACTGCCACCTGCTAAGCCCCTAACGGAAGCAGTTGCAAAAAACGCCATGTACAACAGAGTGACAGAAAGGCAGGGAGAGCTGCCTTGGGCTCTTTAGCAGGATCCCAAAAGAACCCAAGAGTGATGGTTCTGGTTGCCAAGATACACTGATACCTCCCAGGACTTTCTTTGATTCCTCTGATTTTGCGGGGGATGAGGGGGCTGGAAGCTTGAGTATCCCCAGAGGTTCTTTGGCCCTTGATCATGCTCTCTCCTCTCCCTTCTCTCACATTCACAGCACCGGTTCTCATTTCTGAGGAGATAAGGCCCCCATCTCTCCCCATCTCTCCTCCCCTGGCCCGGTGCTGAAACGCCACTGTCAGCTCTATTCAACCTACTCACCAGCCTGCTCAGACTAGTCACAAAACCAACGCACCCATCTTCCCAGTTTACACTCCCTGCTCCAGGCAGCTTCTGGGACAGGCAGGCAGGCAGGCTCAGGTGACCTTGAGGTGCCCTAGTGTTGGACACTTGTCCCTGCTGCAACACTTGCTGCGCGATGATGTAGTTGATTGTGTCTTTAGCCATTTCCACTTGTCCCCTTATCTGGAGAAGGGTCCCTTTTGAGTTTTGGGTTTAATGTCTTCATCATCTTTTTTTTAATTTGGATTCTGTTCATTTTTAATAAGAAATATATGAATTGTAACAGAATTTGCATGCCCTGTAAATCAGTGATTTAATGCACAGAAGAATAGATAATTAAAAAGCTAACATAACATGCTTTTGTTTGTTTTTGTCCTATTATCTTTAAATCCTCTTTTTTATTTTATTTTATTTTTCTTTATTAAGAAATTTTCTACTCACTCCTCATGCTATCCACAGACACCCCTCCTTCCACCTCCCACCCCCCAGCCCTCTTTCCCAAGCCACCCCGCATCCCCACATCCCCCAAATCGAGGTCTCCCATGTGGAGTCAGCAGAGCCCAGCTCACTGAGCCTAGGCAGGTCCAAGCCCCTTCCCACTGCACCAAGGTTGTGCAAGGTGTCACACCACAGGCACCGGGTTCCAGAAGCCTGTCCATAGACCAGGGGCAGATCCCAACCCCCTGCCTGAGTGTCCCCCAAACAGTTCGAGCCAAACAACCGTCTTCCGTATCCAGAGGACCTAGTCCAGTCCCATGGGGGCTCCACAGCCACCAGTCCACAGTTCACTTCATCGTCTTTGACTGGCTTTTTGAAATGTGGTGGACTAGATTCTAGCCTGACAGTTGCTTACTACTATCCAGTCCTTGTGGGAGCAATGCGTGTTACAAATAAGGACCCAGCAAGACAACAGATTTCACTGGACCAGTGCTCCATCTCCCCAGCAGAAGAGCACAGGCAGGCACAGTGGGGCATGAAAGTCAGGTATGAAGTCCAAGTAGAAGCTCTTGACCCTCCCAAGTCAGACTCCAGACCTTGGGGGTTTTATCACTTCTGGCTAGTTCACGAGAGAAAGAAACCCAAACCATATTAATAATCCCTGAGAAAAGGGAGAAAGGATAAGAGAATGGCAGAGAAGAAGAGGGAAGGGGGGAAGGAGGAGAAGATGTAGGGATATTTCCCTACTAATTTCTTGCTGTATTTCTCAACATTTCACGGTATGTATTAGCTCAGCCTCTCTCAACAAGGAAGACTCCTAGGCTGGGGAGACAGTTCATTTGGTAAAGGTCCTGCCATGGAAGCATGCAGATCTGCATTTGATTTTCTAGAACCCATGTAAAAAGTCAGACATGGTGTTGGCTTGTAATCTCAGCTCAGGGAAGGCAGAGACAGGTGAACCCTTGGGACTCACTGGCCAGCCAGCATAGCCAAGAAAAATGAGTTCCAGGTCACTGAGAAATCTAGAACAAGGTAGATGGCATAGTGAACATGACTGACCTCTGGCTTCCATGCATGTGAAACACACAGCGCACATGAACACAGAAACACACACATGCACACATGAGCACACACACACACACCAAAAAAAATACATTTTTAAAAAATCCTTTGTTCTAGGAAAGAAAAAACTAGCTAGATGATAAATTTTCTTTTTATTAGAAAATGGAAATTGATAAACACTTTCAATTTAATAAATGAAATAAATGCTGTCCCTTGGCATAAGGACAGGTTTTAAGTTATGGCACAAATACTGGAATTATCCAGTAATATGAAAGATAAATTGTAAAATATTTTATATTTAAAGTAGTTAAAATGGCATATACTGTCCTCTTCATTCCTAGTAGTTTTGTAACCTGCTTGCACACCTGCCCACTACCCTCAGCCCACGGCTTTGGGGTGGAGGAAATAAGAAGTGAAGCTTTCTAAGACATAATGGACTTGACATTCAAGTTTAACCTTTTAAATTCCCAAGAAAAGCAGTAATCTAGATGACCCTAGCTTTTCCTGTGCAGGAGCCAGGCACTTGAGAAAATGAGAGTCTTGCTGAGCTCAGGGAGCAGACTGCACAGCTGAACTGTAGTGGATGGTTCTGCTGCTGGAGGAGAGCTCAGGGCACAGTGCAGTGAGGAAGGGAGCCACAGATGGTTAAGAGTCCTGCGAGGACCCAGCTTACTCTAGTCACAGTCCACAGTCCCGGTCCACGTGGTTGCCTTGCAGGATGCCAAGGGGGAAGAAACTTCTCTCTCCAGAGCAGCCCAGATTCCACTGAAGGAGGTGAATTAGCCAGTCACACATGCACACACACATACAGAATTCTAGAACAGTGTCACTGCTGAGTCAGGGCACATTGTAGCTAAATGTGAAATGTCCCCCGGCTGGTGGTGCTCTTTTCGGGGGAGGTCATGGAATCCTTGGGGGAACGATCACTGTGGTGGGTGTTGAGGTTGTATAGCTTATCTAATCTGTCTTTTCAGACTGTGAGGGAACTGTGACTCCTGCCCCAAGACTTCCCCACCACGACAGATAGACTGTATCCCTTCTAAACCGTAAGCCAGAATGAATGAACACTTCCGCCCTTAAGTGGCTTCCTGTCAGGTATTTGTTCACGACAACAAGAAAGGTGACAAAAGAGGGCACAAATAAATGCTTTAAAGAATTTAAATCAGTGTTTAAAGTGGTCAAGCAGGGTCACACGAGGTGACCCAAGAGATCAAGTCATAAACCACACCAGTCGTCGATACTTGGCAACCAAGGCAGTGAGAACTGAGGATTTTGATCCAAAACACTTTTGGCCACTGCTGCTCCCCGGGGCCCAGCCAGGACCAAAACCAGCATAAGAACCAAGTGGAACTCTTGGCTTTTGGTGCCATGATCCCACGGATGCCACAAGCTTCCTTCTGCACAGAGCTATTCCACTTAGGTGGAAGAGGGGAGAAGAGTACTGAGAAAGAACATGGTCCTGAGACGAAGTACGAATTCTGTAATGACTGAATTTTAATTGCCGAAGTAAATACTGAAGCGACTAGGAATTAAACCAGTGTTTGACTAAACTACCTTCAAATGGGACTAGTGATGGCTATAAAAATAAACAAACAAAGCCGTATCACAGATCTCTACATCTGAGTTAGAACCAAACTGCAACCCCACTAGCTACCTTTGGAGCAACAGTAAAGACAAGACAGGGGAAACCTCTACCCCATGGAGGTTGCAGTCTAGCAGGAAGCCAGAGACATACTCAGCTCTATACGGAAGAAACACTCTAAAATCAGAAGCATGGCTGTTTCTTGTGGTGTGGTGACATCGAGTAAGCTGGTCACACCGACTTTGCAATATGCTTTCCTTCCTACTTCCCAGAATTCAGAGAGTCAGAAAAATGACAGCCAGCCTTGGCCACCTGGGCCAGGCTGGAGTTAACAGCCTGTGGAGTAGAGAGCTGTGGAACTAGCCACAGGATTAGGGAACTTGCCAGGCCTGTAGTTGATGGGTCCTGCCATGACGTACTAAATACGAATCTCTGAGTGTGTGTTCTGAAAAGTGTCCAGGCAGTTTGGATCCACAAGCAGGCCTGAGAAGCAGAGAGAAGCTTAAAGTTATGCACCGTGTGTAAGCCCAGTGTGGTGATATTTTATTTGTGCTGAAATGTGATTTTATTTGTATGTTAATAAATAAAGTTTGCCTGGAGATCAGAGGTCATAGCAAGCCATAAAACAGAAGTCAGGCGGTGGTAGCACATGCCCTTAATCAGACCACATGGCAGGCAGAGTCTCTGTGTGTTCAAGGACACAGCCAAGCATGGTGACACATGCCTTTAATCCCAGTAGATTGTCCTTGAACACACAACCATAGAGACCTGGAGGTCTGTATAGACAGGCAGTGACGAGGAAGTGATGTGGCTGGGCTTAGAGCCAATGAGAAGGCAGAAGAGGAAGGCAATATAAGTGCAGGTTAGACAGGAAGAAGCTCTCTCAGAGGAAACTACGGCATGGTGGTAAGCTAAGGTTAGTCAGTGGCTATTCACTATTGCTGTGATCTCTTCGGCTATTACCCCTGTATTTGGCTCTGTGTTTCTTATTTAATAAGACTGTTTAAAAATTTGTCTACAGCTCAGTATCTGAAGAAGATGGGTAGAGTTGAGTTCTTGCTGACAAAGCAGTCTCAGACAAGTACCCATTCTCTAGAGTGAGTCAGAACTCTGACAAGAGCACCCATGATAAGAAAGGGCAACAGGAAAGTATAAAAAAGCATCATTGTGATCTCTGCTTTTGTAACAGAGCCCATTCCAGGGGAAATATCCAATCTTTGCTTTCTCTGCTCATGGCAAAACCTCCTACTAATCTAGGAAGATTAAAATAATGCTGACTCAGAATTCTGGGCATATTTCCTTGGGAAAGCAAGCTATAGAAACTCTGAGAGCTAAAACCAGAACTACACTGTGTTATCACAAGGACCCCACACCTCAGATCTGACAGCTTCTCTCTGCTTCCTGCAGCAAACAAGCAGCCCCATGTTTGGGTGCAGGGAAAGCTCCCTGGTCCTCAAGAGCACTCTGCTGATAGAGCATAGGTACCTGGGATCTCACCAAAGACTAATGGGTAGAAACTACAGAATCAGGTTTCATGTCCAAACAAGGAAGACTTTTGCAGCTTTCAGAAATGCCCACACATGATGTGACTTTTCCAAGCAGGTAAAGAGTAAAGGCCCTGATGCCAGATGTTTGATCAGGAACCACTGACATTGGCTGGTCTATTTTAGAAACCCTCTCCCACCCAACTCTTCTACTTGCAATACCCTTCAACTCACCCTGAATTCCCCCCTAGACTTGAGTCGATCCTTGTTCATCGGGAGCCACACCAGCACTGTGCTAGCCACTTGGAATGAAGGAATCAGTTGGGAGGAAGCTACTCTAATGGGAAGCGTGTAACAGGCTAAGCCTCTACAGGACCTGAAAGAAGTACTACACTGGAACCACGTAACTCCTGTGGACCTCCCGGCCTCACCCAACCTAAATGAGTAGCCTCGGGGAAAACACGGTCAGCAGTTCCCTCCAGAGAGGACTGGCCTTTGAGTACCAGGGTGAGAGCACATAGCTGAGAAAAGCTAGCCTGTTCACTGTCTTGATCTCCAGATAAAATATTGATTAGGGAATTTAAAATTTTGAAATGATTTAGGAGCCCTGAGATGTGGACGTAATGCACTGTGCCCAGCTGCGTTTTGAGTCATCTATCTCCTGTCAGCAAGCAGAAAGAAACTGACAGAATCAATACAAACGTGTCTGAAGACAGGTTGAACTCATTTCCTTCCCCCTGAGGCTACGGGTGTAATGGGTGAGCCCTGGGAGCTAACTACTGAGGCCAAGGCTGCACTCCCATCTGCCTGGCACTGGAACAGACTGTTGAGGCCATGGCCGCCCTTCCTACCTCACTGGCTGATTCAGGTCTCTCTACCATGCTAATAATAGACTAACCCTCTAAAACTGTAAGCAAGCCCCCTGTCTTAGTTAGGCTTTATTGCTGTGAAGAGACGCCATGACCACAGCAATTCTTATAACGGAAAACATTTAACTGGGGCTGACTTACAGTTCAGAGGTTCAGTCCGTTATTATCATGGCAGGAAGCATGGTGGCATGCAGGCAGGCATGGTGATGGAGAGGTAGCTGGGAGTTCTATATCCAAGAGTTCTATATCTGGATCCATAGGTGGCAGGAAGAGAGAGAGCCACTGAGCCTGGCTTGAGCTTCCGAAACCTTAAAGCCCACCCCCAGTGGCACACTTCCTTCAGTAAGGCCACCCCCACTTCAACAAGGCCATGCACCCTAATCCTTTCAAATAATGCCACTCCCTATGAGCCTATGGCCATTTTCAATCAAACCACCACACCCCAATAAATGTTTTGTTTTGTTTTTTAAATAAGAGTTGCCTTGGTCATGGTGTCTCTTCTGAGCAATAGAACAGTAACTAAGACTCTGCGTGTGTGTGTGTGTGTGTGTGTGTGTGTGTGTGCGCGTGTGTGTGTGTGTGTGTGTGTGTGTGTGTGTGTGTGTCCAAAATAAAAATAGATAACAAAATTAAAGCAGATAAAGTGCAATGTAGAGAATTGAGAAGTCCTCCACACAGGGCACTGAGGGAAAAACAAGGCTACAAAGCTGGAGTAACAAGTAGCTTGTCTCAGGTAACGAAGCTCCTGAGTGACAGAATCAAGTATTTGAACTCAAGTCTGCCAGATGCTAACATGGAAGCGTTGTCTTCTGAGTGGCGCTGTGTCACAGAAGAAAGGAGAGGCATGCTTGTTTGCCATGTTCCTCTTATACTGCTTGCCTAGTTCCCACCAGCATCCCGGGTGCAAGGCTTGCATCACTCACTGAGGTTACTAAACATGTCATTCCCAGGGAATGGCTTTACTCCCTCCTGCCTAGAGTACAGTTCTACGTTCCTGAAGCAGTTATCAACCATGCTGAGAGGCCTGAATGGGAATTTAATTTTTCTAGTTAAACAATGATGTAAAATGGTGGGCAACATGGAACTGTTTATGCCTTACCACTGCATACCCATGTGCTTAGGGTAAATGGCTAACCCCAGGGCGTGGTGACAGCTCTAAACGTAGCACCAGCAGGAATGATCTATAAAAGGCCTATTGTCATGTCCAGAAGGTCAAGAAGTCTACACTAAGGTCCTTCTATCTCTTCTTAAATACACCTAACAATGACTTTTCACTCAAGAGCATGTCAACTCTCTCACAATACAAGATGTGGAACCACTCTCTGTTATCTTAATGTAAATCTCAAGTCTCAGTGTGGACTTCACTTAATCATGGTCTATATTTTATCCAACCCTTACCTATAGCCTGACTTTTTTTTCTCTATGATGTGTTAATTCATTCAAAAGTTGTGTTGAGACTCTTCTACTTGTCAGGTGCTGTTGTCTGTCTGGAGAGATAATTCAGACAGAATTTGATCTTATCTAGCAGAAAGACCAGAACGAAAGCCAAAGAGAGCAATACAGAGGTCAAAGTGGTGTGATGCCAAGGTGGAGGAAGATAACAAAGGAGTCCAAGTGTGACTTTGGAAATACTTCGTTCTTCACAGAGGACCCACGTGACTGAACAGGGAAAAGCATCCCAGGGACGGACACCACTAAGCTGAGGAACAGGAAAACTGATTGGGGAACTGAATGTCGTTTGACCAAGCTATAGCACAGGAAACAGGTGCTGATAAAGGGGTGGAGCTGAGTGGCCAAGTGTGGCTGATGAAATTGGCAGCCAGCAACTAGGTGTGGAGAGCCTAGTAGGTCTTGACCCTTAATCTCTTAATTTCACTAGGATGATGTGCATTTACTGCCACTTACTGAGAAACTTTTGGGGAAAATATATTTTATCTATAAATATATACATATACAGGTATATATGTATACATATATACATATATATGTATATATGTATATATATACATATATACCTGTATATATATATATTATACCCAAGTCCATCCCTACAAAAAAAAAGTACTATCAGGCAATTAATTTTTTGTTTCGTTTTGTTTTTCGAGACAGGGATTTTCCGTGTAGTTTTGGTGCTTGTCCTGGATCTCGCTCTGTAGACCAGGCTGGCCTCAAACTTACAGAGACCTGCCTGGCTCCTCCTCCCGAGTGCTGGGATTGAAGATGTGCACCACCACTACCCGGCCAGGTAATTAAATTTTAACTCAAAAAAGTAAAGAATGGAGGACAGTGTTTATAGAAAGGTAAAAGGATTTAGTTCATACTTTAGAAAGATTCCTCAAGTGAAGAACATATTATCAGGGTACAACTATAGAGAAAGAGAGGCCAATTAGGAGACTATTGGAGTAGTCCAGGTGCAAGGCATTGATGATCTAAATTACAGAAGAAAGAGCTTGGGGGAGGGGTTACAAGTATAGTCTGCATTCCCAGGCCATTTCCACAAATGTTTTTGTCTAGAGTTCAATGGCAAAGCATCATCTACACTTGCCCTCCCAGCTCAGAAACACAACAGGTGGGGGATCCACAGGGAAGACTCTCTGAAAGGAAAAGGAAAACACATCTTCGTCACTGTTGGTCTCTTATGAGACATCAGGGACAAGAACAATGTTCCAGTGTGGCTATTCGCTTCTGTTTAGTAGGCCTACGTCTTTCATTTTCCTTAATCCATGTCAGAAAACAGAATAACTCCGATGCTAAGAAATGAGCCAGACTGCCTTAGCAAGTTATAAGCATGCTTTCACATTTATAAAATCAAGGAAGATCCTCTTTCCTCCTCAGATATCGCAAAGTAAAATGAAGTGTGTAAGGAAAGCTTTCTTAGTCAATTTTGCAAATAGTCTGTGAGATCATGCTAATTCTCAAATGTTTGCACTCTTCTTCTGTAAGAGAAATAGGCATCAGAGACCATGCCTGGGGCCTTTACAGAAGTCCCGTGAGAGGAGCGTATTCCCTACTTCACTGATGCTATTGGCCTGCATGTGACTTGGTTTGCCCAATTGTATGTGAACCAAAGCAACCCCTGCCAAGTTCTGTGTGTGTAACAGCTATTGTATGTTTCAACAACATCTTATAAAAATAGTGACCACAAGTATCATCTGTTTCTTCCACCTTTATTTATTTGGGGGGAGGGGTGAATATGCACAGAAACCAGGGGTTGGCTTCAGGTGTCCTCCTCAGGTGATCTCAACCTTAATTATTGAAACATTATATTTCACTGAACATGGAGCCTGACTGGATCTGCCGGATTGGCTGCCATCGAGCTTCAGAAATTTACTGTCTCTACCTCCCCAGTAGCACACATGCAAGCTTCTATACCTGATATTTTACATGAGTACTAGGGATTCAAACTCAGGTCTTCATGCTTGCACAACAAATGCTTTCCTGACTGAGCCTTCTCTCTAGCCCACACCTTGGTTTTAAAAAAAAAAAAAAAGGACATTTGGAGTAAGAATAGGAACATTTTAACCTATGACCATTCTGAAATGTAATCAAGACTTTTTTTTTTTTTTAACAAACTTTTGAGATTTGGAGATCACTTTTTACTGTAACGTATTCTTCGGGAAACTAACATAGTTGGGAAGCTGACCGCCCAAATCTCCGAGATGTAGGCATATGGAGCGTTAGTGTTTAAGACTTCACCAGTCAGAATGGAAGTTGCAAACAAATGACTCGAGGAACAGAACATCCATTTTTCCACAGTCACAGACCATTTAGAGTAATGAAACAGTTTCCTAGCTCATGCGCACGCTGCAATACCTCTCAGCTCTCTCAAGTTAAGGCCTTCGAATATTATCTTTATGTTAGGGAAGAGAGATTGGTAGGTCTTCCAAGTTCCCCTGATTGAAATTATTCAATTGGAGTCTGGTACTGAATGAATCTAGGAAATATGATTGAGCTAGCTGATGTCATGCTTTAGATTTTTTCATTTGCGTTCACCATTTCTATTTGTAAAACACCAAGGCAATTGACCATCCACCACTGATGTTTCTGGAGAAACCTTAAAGCAGATCATGCTTCTTGCCTGAGGAAAGCTCTCTCTCTTCTAATGTTGGCTCATCCAAGACAGGCAATGAGAAAAACATCTGTACTATCCAAAACACACTACTAGAAAGGCTTTTATGGTTTATTGGCACTTCCTATTTGGGGATGGGAAAATTAACCATGAACTGTGACCTAGTACTTGGCATACAATAGTTACTCAATAAATGCCTCTTCAGTAAACTAACGAACTGAAATCTGAATGAATGAAAGCTCACCTACAAGGCAGGTAACAGGACCATCCCTAATTAGACCCTGAATTCCATATCAAATGTATTTTGTGCTAGATAAAGGGTGTCTGTGTATGTGTGTGTCTGTGTATGTGTGTATGTCTGTGTATGTGTGTATGTCTGTGTACGTGTATGTGTGTGTATGTGTGTGTGTGTGTGTATATGTGTGTGTGGTGTGTGTGTGTGTGTATGTGTGTGTGGTGTGTTTATGTGTGTGTGCTTCCAGTGTTCCATATGGAGCTTCCAGTGCTATTCTTCAGGTGCTGTACATCATGTTTATTGAGACAGGATCTCTCACTGGCCTGGAGACACCAACAGAGCTGATGGTCAGTGAGCCCTAGGGATCTGCCTATCTCCACACTCCCAGCTGTGGGATTACAACTGTGGGCCACCACTATGCCTGGCTTATTTGTGAAACCTGAGCTCTGGGGTAAAGACCTTTATTGACTAAGCTAATATCCCAGTGCATGAATTGTATTTTCACCATTCACCTGCCAGCTTTTAATACCGAAATTTTATTAAATTGCTGCCACATACTAACTGTAGAATTGCAGAGTCCAGGCTTCTTTAGGTAGGTAGTAGTCTAACAGGATTCTCTCGCCAATCTACCACCTTGTATTCTAACTACTCCTGTACCCAAGATGACTGTTGCTATCTAGCAGAGAAGAGGTCTCTTTATTGTCTTAAAAACTTACTGAGTGTGGTAGTTTGAATAGGAATGGTCCCATAAACTCATGTGTTTGAATGTTTGGCCCATAGCGAGTGGCACTGTTAGGAAGTGTGGCCTCATTGGAGTAGGTGTGGCCTTGTTCGATGAAGTGTGTCATTGTGGGGGCAAGCTTTGAGGTCCCATATATACTCAAGCTACGCCCATTGTGGGTTACAGTCTCCTGCTGCCTAGGAATCAAAATGTAGAACTCTCAGCTCCTTCTCCAGTACCATGTCTGCCTGCATGCTGCCATGCTCTTGCCATGACAATCATGGACTAAATCTGTGAAATTGTAAGCTAGCCTCAATTAAATATTTTCCTTTTTAAGAGTTGCCATGGCCATGGTGTCTCTTCATATCAATAAAACCCTAACTAAGACACTGAGGTAGACAATAATAGGTTTTGTTTAGAAAGGTCTCTTTTTTATTTTCCATAGGATTTGTCACTGGTTACAACTGTGATGATTTGAATAGGAATGGTCCCAATAGGCTCATATGTTTAGAACACGTGGCTTTGTTGGAGATTTGAAATTACTGGGGTGGACTTTGGGGTTTTGGGGGTTTCAAAGACTCCTGCAATTCCCATAACTAACTAACTAACTAACTAACTAACTAACTAACTAACTATCTCTCTCTCTCTCTCTCTCTCTCTCTCTCTCTCTCTCTCTCTCTCTGCCTATTGATTATGGGTCACTATGTGAGCTCTTGGTTCAGCTATTCCCACCACCATAACTTTACTCCACCATCAGGGACTCTAACCCTCTGAAACTATAAGCCCAATTAAATGCTTTTTTTTTTTGTTTTTGTCTTTTAAGACAGGGTTTCTCCGTGTAACAGCCTGGCTATCCTGGAAGATGCTTTGTAAACAGGCTGGTCTCAGACTCACAGAGATCCACCTTCTTCTGCCTCCCAAGTGCTGAGATTAAAAGTGTTCACCACCACTGACCAGCAAAATGCTCTATTTTGTAAGTTGCCTTATTCATAGTTTTGTTGTTGTTGTTGTTGTTTTTGTTGTTGTTGCAGCAGTAGAATAGTAACTAAGACAGAAGTTAATGTCAGGGAGTAGGCTGTTGCTGTAAAAAACACGAGTATGTTATTCTTTGGACAGCTGTGGAAGGAAGACTTTGGAGCTTTGACCAGAAAAGCAATTGAATGCTGTAAGTGGGGATTAGTGAGCCGTCCTACTTGGAACTTGGAAGCATTACTACTGAGCAATGTGGGCTATGCAGGCCCAGCTCAAGAGATTTCAGAGGGTAACAGTATTAGCACCTGGGCTAGAGACCACTCTTAGGATATTTTGGCAGAGTGTGACGGTTTTCTGCCCTCATCCCAGGAGCTTACCTGAGGCTAAGCTGAAAAATAATGGACTCATTTCTTTCGTAGTGGAGATTTCAAGACAGCCTAATATTGATTCTGTGGCATGGTTAATTGCAATTACTCTTTTGCAGATCTGCAATGAAAAAGAACAAGTGAGACAAAATAAAATGCACAA
Source organism: Peromyscus attwateri (assembly GCA_902168425.1). Classification (NCBI taxonomy): domain Eukaryota; kingdom Metazoa; phylum Chordata; class Mammalia; order Rodentia; family Cricetidae; genus Peromyscus; species Peromyscus attwateri. The sequence goes on from CABHPP010135539.1 coordinate 23,262, forward strand.
TTTGAAAATAAAAAGATTTTTTAAAAAGCACCAGGAAATTTTATGTTGGAGCCAAAGCTTGTGTTGAAAGAGATAAGATGATTAAAAGAGGCCTGATCCTAAATGGAATAGAGAGGGGTGCCCTCAGGGCATGACCCTACACTGATAAGCTTCCATCCTGTGAAAAGAAAAGGCCTAAGGAATTTTCTGCTCCTAAAAACCAACAACAACAAAAAAAAAAGAAGCTATTGACATGTGATTCAGCAGAGCCAGGCTCCATCCCAAGTGGCCAATGGAACTCAGCAGTGTTGGCCACATGGTCCTGGCTTTAGAGTTATACAGGATGCAGTTATGAAGGGATTGTGGAATCTTCCTCTGTGGTTAAGGACAGCCACTGCGGCCAGGCTTATGGCAGAAGAATTCCTACATAGACTCTGAGAGGCCACTGTGTGAAGCTGTGGAAGTGAAACCTGGATTGCATTGGAGATCCCAGAATGTTTGAGGTGCCAGAGCTGTGGGATACCTGCCAAGGAGAGCTGCACACAGGGAGTGGAAGCAGTCCAAGAGCAAGAGATGTGCTACGGTCGGCTAAAGCTGAAAGGGAACAAGCCCTCCGACATCAGACCTTGTGTTACAGGATTTGGGGTTTCCCCTGCTAGGTTTTGATCTTTCTTTGGTCTAATATGTATTCCTTATGCTCTGATTCTTCCCTTTTAGGGTGATGATATATATATTCTATCCCAATGTGTGTTAGAAGTATATAATTTGCTTTTTTTGTTTTATTGGGTGGTACAATTAAGAGGTTGCCTTGAGTCTCTGAGGAGACTTTGAACTTTGAACTTTAAAAGCAATGAGACTGGGAAAGAAAATGGGGACTTCTGAAGTTGAACTAAATGCATTTTTCATTATATGTCCATAAGCCTATGGGAGCCAAGGGCATAGAATGTGGTGGTTTGAATGAGAACAGCCCCCATAGGCTCGGATGTTTGAATACTTGGTTCCCAGTTGGTGGAACTTTGGGGGAAAGATTAGGAGGTGAGGCCTTGTTGGAGGAGGTATGTAACTGGGAGTGGGATTTGAGGTATCAAAAGACTAGAGTTATTCCTAGAGCTTATTCTCTCTCTCTCTTTCTCTCCTCTCTCCTCTCTTTCTGCCTCTTGCTTGCAGATCAAGATATGAATTCTCAGATGTTCCCAGCACCATGCCTTTGTTCCACCATTATGGATTTTATTTTATTTATTTTTTTTTTTTTTGGTTTTTCGAGACAGGGTTTCCCTGTGTAGCTTTGCGCCTTTCCTGGAGCTCACTTGGTAGCCCAGACTGGCCTCGAACTCACAGAGATCCGCCTGCCTCTGCCTCCCGAGTGCTGGGATTAAAGGCGTGCGCCACCAACGCCCAGCTTCACCATTATGGATTTTAACCTTCTGAAACTGTAAACCCAATTAAATGCTTTATTTTGTAAGTAGCCTTGGTGTTTTGTTATAGGAATAGAAGTGTAAATAAGAATTAATCATAGCCACAATTCTAAATAATAAATATTTTAAACATATATATAATATATAATTATAATAAACCTACCACGTGTTAATGTATATTTTATTTTTTAAGGTATATTTTAAGTGAAAGTACTTTCATTAAAGATGATGCCATTTATATTTTTTAAACATGATTTTTATTGATTCTTTGGTAATTTCATATCATGTAACCCAATTCCTCTTATTTCTCAGTCCTTCCATGTCCACCCTCTATACTTGTAGCCTCCCCCCTCCAAAAGAAAACAAAAAAATTTTACTCCTCTGTCTTTCCCACTTCTCCATCATATATTCTTTTTTTGTTTGTTTTGTTTTGTTTTGTTTTGTTTTTCGAGACAGGGTTTCTCTGTGTAGCTTTGCGCCTGTCCTGGATCTCGCTCTGTAGCTGGCCTTGAACTCACAAAGATCTGCCTGGCTCTGCCTCCCTAGTGCTGAGTGCGCCACCACTGCCCAGCTATTCTTTTTTCATAGTGGGCTTGGGAGCTGCAGTGTGTCCTGCAGTAAACCCTTTTGTCCTAACAATTTTACTTGCAAATGTTCATTGCAATGAGTTGTTGGTCTGCTTCAAGGCCTCTGGCTTCTGATACATCATCAATATTGGACATTCACTGAGACTTCTCTCAGATATCCTGCTATTGCCCCAAATCATGGAGATCCTGTGGCTATGGTTCCATAGGACCAGTCCCTTCATGTGCTCCAGCAGGTCATAGATGGAGTAGATGTTGGGGGAGAAACTCAAAGCCCTTTGTGTGGTAGCTGAGTTGGTCAATCTGGGCCTCCACTGGGACCACTCCCCTCAGGCAAGGGTCAGTTCTCTGGTGCCCAGGCCACCAGAGCCAACTCTCCCATGGCCCCCAGTGGTAACACGGACCATGGACATCAACACAGATCCCAGCTTCAGTAGGGCCACAGAACCAGACATGGCCCTCAGCAGAGGCAGCACAGGTCTGAACATCACATGGCCCCAGGTGGCAGCATAGGTCACCTACATCAGCCTGTCTTCAGTTCTGTTTCTCTCCATAGTGCATGAACCACTCGACTTCTCCTTCTCTCCCATTGCTTCACCATATACCTCTTCATCATAGTAGTGCCTGCCCAGGCTGCGGGGCACCTGGTGAGCCTGTGGCTGTCTCGCCCTGTTCTGCCCACCCACCCAGGCCATGGGGTGCCAGTTAGGCCTGTGGCTTTCTTCCTGCGCACCCAGCCCATCAGTTAGATTTTTTTCAATGTCTGCTGCTTTCCTCTCTTACAATAGAGCGTGTCATGCAGCTCCCAGGAAACCTTTCTGCATACAATGAGAAGACAGGAATATTTAAAAGAATTAACACTCCGGTGTGGTTTTGAAAACAGCTTTATCTCATGAATCCCTGAAAGGCTTTAAGACACTCCCAGGAATCACTATGCTACGTCTGAGAATGGTCAGTGTGTACAACTTAACCTTCTCTTTAAATGGAAAAGACAAGGGAGGGAAATTGGGAACTTAAATGAGAAAAGGAAGTGCTACCACCTAGGTGTGCTGAGCTTCTGAGCGGGTGTCCATCCTGTGTGGAGAGAGTCCAGCTGGGAAGCAGCCTCCCTCTGTCACCACTTAATAACTTTTTAGGGTTGGACTGCATCTCTCCAGGAACTTACAATAAATACTCTTTCCCTCAGGCCTCATGAAACTTGAGGCAGAATCATTGCTACAGGAGCCTTCCTCGTCTATGAACCCAGCTTGGTCTTCCAGAGGACAAAATGGCTGACAAAGATAAAGGCATTGGCCTGAAGAAAAGGGTGCCCCCAGCTGTCTGTGAACCAGTTCCGGGTCACACAAGCACCTCCACCCTTGCACTAGTGAAAACAAGAACAGGACACCCAGTGGAACCTCGCTTGTGAGTACATAGCAAAGGGTGCTACTTTAGCTATTTTTCTGTTGCTTGGATAAAATGGTAACCAAAAATACATTGGGCAGGGAAAGGATTTGCTTGACTTATATGTTCTGACTATAATCAGTCATTGAAGGAAGCCAACAGAGGAGCTCAAGGAAGGAACCTGGAGGCAGGAACTGAAGCAGAGACCGTGGAACAATGGTGCTGATTGGCTTGCTTGCTCAGTCTACTTTCTTTCAAGGTAGCTTTGGAACCTGTCCTAGAACTCGCTCTGCTGGCCTGAAATTTACAGAGATCCACCTGCCTCTGCCTTCTGAGTGCTGGGATTAAAGGCGTGTACCACCACGGCCTGGCCAGCCTACTTTCTTATATACTCCATGTATTAAGTTGGTATCTGGAAGTAGGATATCACTGTGACTGACCCGACTGTGCTGTTCGTTGAAGGAATATGGGTGATTTTATGGCTTTGGACTAGGGAAACAATTGGATACTTCAAGTGGAACTTAATGGGCTATCCTAACATGTAAGACAGTACTGAGGGTGATTTGAAATGTAGGGCCCAGTTCAAAAGTTTCAGAGAGAAAGAATATTAGTAAGTGACCTGGAGATTGTTCTTGTGATATTTTTAGCAAAGACTGTGGCTGCTTTCTGCCCTCAAAAAATCTGCCTGAGGCTAAATTGAAGAGTTTTAGATTAATGGCATTTGCAGAGGAGATTTCAAGATAGCCTAGTATTGAGTGTATTGTATCATTATTAGTGGTCACTCTCATGCGGATAATGAAAAGGAGAAAGCTAGACAAAGAGAAATAAAAAATGTACAGTTTGAGGGGGAAGGGGCACCAGGAAGTGTAATGTAGAGAAGTTCCAGTGCTTGAGAAGATAAGTTTAAAGAAAAGCCTGATGCTAAATGGATAAAAGGGGTGGCGAACTTAGAGCAAAACAGCTCACCTAGTACCAACTTTTGTCTTACTCACTGTTCTATTGCTGTGAAGAGAAATCATGCCCAAGGCAACTATTATAAGAGAAAGCATTTAATTGGTGGTTTGCTTACAGTTTTAGAGGTTTAGTTCATTATCATCATGGCAGAAAGCATGGCAGCATACAGGCAGATGCTGGAGCAGTAGATGAGAGCTACATCCTGATCTATAGGCAGAAGAGAGAGAGAGGAGAGAGAGAGAGAGAGAGAGAGAGAGAGAGAGAGAGAGACAGACAGACAGACAGACAGACAGACAGACAGACAGACATGGGCATGGCATGGAGTTTTGAAATCTCAAAGCCCACCCTCAGTGACACACTTCCTCCAACAAGGTCGTATCTCCTTTTTTTTCCCTTTTCATTAAAAATGGATTTAGCATTGTACAATATATCCTGATTACAGTTCCCCTCCCTCAACTCTTCTCAATTCCTCTACACCTCCCCTACCATCTAGATCCACTTACTTTCTGTCTGTCATTAGAAAAGAACAGAGTTCTGCCAGGCGGTGGTGGCGCACGCCTTTAATCCCAGCACTCGGGAGGCAGAGGCAGGTGGATCTCTGTGAGTTCGAGGCCAGCCTGGGCTACCAAGTGAGTTCCAGGAAAGGTGCAAAGCTACACAGAGAAACCCTGTCTCGAAAAACCAAAAAAAAAAAAAAAAAGAAAAAAGAAAAGAACAGAGTTCTAAGAGCTAACAACCAAACATGACAAAATAAAATATAAGATAAAACAAACACCATCACATTGAAGTTGGACAAGGCAAACCAAGACCACACATCTTCTTAATTCCTTTTCTTTTTTTTAATTAAGAAAAAATTTTTATTCATTTTATATACCAATCAAAGATCCCCTGTAGCTAGAGTTTTCCTGCCTGGCCCACAATCAGGACAAATCTCTCTCACCTGCCAGTCCCACAGCCGCTCAGACCCAACCAAGTAAATACAGAGACTTATATTGCTTACAAACTGTATGGCCGTGGCAGGCTTCTTGCTAACTGTCCTTATATCTTAAATTAATCCATTTCTATAAATCTATACCTTGCCACGTGGCTCGTGGCTTACCGGCATCTTTACATGTTGCTTGTCCTGGTGGCGGCTGGCTGTGTCTCCTTCCACCTTCCTGTTCTTTTCTCCTCTCTGTTAGTCCCGCCTATACTTCCTGCCTAGCCACTGGCCAATCAGTGTTTTATTTATTGACCAATCAGAGCAACACATTTGCCATACAGAACATCCCACAGCACTCTTCCCTCCTCCCACCCCTCCAGCCTCTTGTTCCCAACCCATCCCCCATTCCCTCCTACAAGAAGTTAAGGCCTCCCATGGGGAGATACATTTAGTAGCAGGTCCAAACCCCTCCTCCTGCCTCAAGGCTGTGCGAGGTGTCCCATCATAGAAGTGGGCTCCAAAAGGCCTGCTCATGCACCAGGGATGGATTCTGATCCTACTGCCAGGGCGGGCCCTTAAGCAGATCAAGCTACACAACCGTCTCACTATACAGAGGGCCTAGTCCAGTCCCATGCAGGCTCCACAGCAGTTGATCTAAATTTCATGAATTCTCACTAGTTTGGTTTGGATGTCTCTGTAGATTTCCCAGTCATGATCTTGATGCCCCTTGCTCATAGAATCCCTCTTCTCTCTCTTCAACTGTACTCCTGGAGCTCAGCCTGATTTTTGGCTGTGGATCTCTGCATCTGCTTCCATCAGTTACTGGAGAAAGGCTCTATAATGACAGTTAGGGTATTCATGGATCTGATTACTGGGGTAAGCCAGTTCAGGCACTCTCTCCACTATTGCTAGTAGTCTAAGCAGTGATCATCCTTGGGGATTCCTGGGAACTTCCCTAGCACTCGGTTTCACCCTATCCCCATGATGTCTCCCTCTATCATGGCATCTCTTTCATTGCTCTCCCACTCCATCCCTGTTCCAGCTAGACCATCCTGTTCCCTTATGTTCTCATCACCACATCCCCTACCCTCCATTGCCTACCCCTCATCCCCAGTTTACTCATGGAGATCTCATCTATTTCCCCTTCCCAGGGCAATCCATGCATCCCTCTTTGGGTCCTCCTTATTAGCTAGCTTCTCTGGAGCTGTGGGTTGTAGTCTGGTTATCCTTTGCTTTACATCTAGTATCCACTTATGAGTGAGTACATACCATGTTTGTCCTTCTGAGTCTGGGCTACCTCACTCAGGATGATATTTTCTAGTTCCATTCATTTGCCTGCAAATTTCATGATGTCATTGTTTTTTACTGCTGAGTAGTACTCCATTGTGTATATTTTCTTAATCCACTCTTCAGTTGAGGGGCATCTAGGTTGTTTCCAGGTTCTGGCTATTACAAATAATGCTGCTATGAACATAATTGAGCATGTGTCCTTGTGGTATGATTGAGTATTCTTTGAGTACATGCCCAAGAGTGATATAGCTAGGTCTTGAGGAAGATTGGTTCCCAATTTTCTGAGAAACTGCCATACTGATTTCCAAAGTGGCTGTATAAGTTTGCACTCCCACCAACAGTGGAGGAGTGTTCCCCTTGCTCCACATCTTCTCCAACATAAGCTGTCTTCAATGCTTTTGATCTTAGCCATTCTGACAGGTGTAAGATGATATCTCAGAGTCATTTTGATTTGCATTTGCCTGATGACTAAGGATGTTGAGCAATTCCTTAAATGTCTTTTGGCCATTTGAGATTCTTCTGTTGAGACTTCTCCATTTAGCTCTGTAGCCCATTTTATAATTGGATTGCTTGGTATTTTGATGTATAGTTTCTTGAATTCTTTATATATTTTGGAGATCAGCCCTCTGTCAGATGTAGGATTGGTGAAGATCTTTTCTCATTCTGCAGGCTGTTGTTTTGTCTTATTTACTGTGTCCTTTGCCCTACAAAAGCTTCTCAGTGTCAGGAGGACCCATTTATTAATTGTTTCTCTCAGTGTCTGTGCTACTGTTTTTATATTTAGGAAGTAGTCTCCTGTGTCAATGCATTCAAGACTACTTCCTACTTTCTCTTCTATCAGGTTCAGTGTAACTGGTTTTATATTGAGATCTTTGATCCACTTGGACTTGATTTGCAAGGCAAACCAAGGCCACACATCTTAATCCTTCTAATCCTTTCAAATAAGCACCACTTCCTGGTAACTAACAATCAATTATATGACTCTATGAAAACCATTCTAATTCAAACCACCATACTCTAGGACCACCTGCCCAGTGGTGGCACCATCCACAGTGGTCTGGGTCCTCTCACATCAATTTTTTTTTTTTTTTTGGTTTTTTTGAGACAGGGTTTCTCTGTGTAGCTTTGCGCCTTTCCTGGAACTCGCTTGGGAGACCAGGCTGGCCTCAAACTCACAGAGATCCGCCTGCCTCTGCCTCCCGAGTGCTGGGATTAAAGGCGTGCGCCACCGCTACCCGGCAAGGTCACCACTTTCACCTGGCCATCCTTTCTGGCTTCTGCACTTCTTTACCTGTTGTTTCACTTCTCTGGTCTCAGTGGAACATTCCTTAAGTTTCTCCTATGTGGTGGTTTGAATGAAAATGGCCTTCGTGGGCTCATAGGGAGTGGCATTATTTGAAAGAATTAGAATGTGTGGCCTTGTTGGAGTAGGTGTGGCCTTATTGGAGGAAGTGTGTCACTAGGGGAGGGTTTTGAGGTTTCAGAAGCTCAAGCCAGGCCCAGTGACTCTTTCCCTTCCTGCTGCCTGCTGATCTATATGTAGAATTCTCACCTACTTCTCCAGCACCATGTCTGCCTGTGTGTCACCATGCTTCCCACCATGCAATAATGAACTAAACTTCTGAATCTATAAGCTAAATCCAATTAAATGTTTTTCTTTATAAGAATTGTCATGGTCATGGTGTCTCTTCATAGAAATAGGACACTGACTGAGACAGAAATTGGTACCAGGAGTGGGTTATTGCTGTGATAGACTGGACCATGTTTTTATTTGGATGAATATGGAACACTTTGGGACTTTGGACTACAAAAGCAATTGGCATTTTAATGGGCATCCTAATAAGAGCATGGAAGACAGTGGTGCTGAGAGTGATTTGAACTGTAGGGTGCTGTCATAAGAGGTTTCAGAAAAGAAAAATATTATTATGTGGCCTAGAGATCATTCTTATGATATTTTGGTGAAGAATGTGGCTGCTTTCATCCCCTGTCCAAAAAAAATCTACCTGAGGCTAAATTGAAGAGTTATGGATTAACAGCTCTGGCAGAGGAGATTTTCAGACAATCTAGTATTGACTGTGTTGCTTGGTTATTAGTGGCCACACTCATGTAAATCTATAATGAAAAGGAGCAAGCTGAGCAAGGAAAAATGCAAAATGCACAGTCTGAGGAGAAAGGAAGCACTGGGAAGTATAAACAGATTAAAGAAAAGCCTGATGCTAGGTGGAATAAAGGGAGTAGTAACCTCAGAGCAAACCCTACCCAGTAAAGCCTCCAATTTGTAAAAAGGAATTAAAGAAAAATTTAGGGCCGGGCGTGGTGGTGTACACCTTTAATCCCAGCACTCAGAAGGCAGAGGCTGGCAGACCTCTGCGTTGTTCAGGGCCAGCCTGGTCTACAGATCAAGTTCCAGTCAGCCAAGCTTAGGCAGTAAAGGAAACCATCAAAAACTGAAAGCTGGTGAAAATGTATTTGAACAAGGGGGCCATATTCCAAGCAAGCAGTAGAATTTGGCAGCTTTGGCCACGTGCTTCTGGATTTAGAATCAAGCATAGAAGAAATGGGTTACGGAATCTCCCTCCACAGCTAAGGAAAGCCGCTGAGGCCAGGTGTGTGTCAGGTGTGTCCCTGTATGGAGGCCTAAAGAAGCCATTTCATGAAATTGTGAAGGTGAAGCCTAGATTGCCTTAGAAACCTCAAGATGTTGGAGATGCCAACAGGGACACCTGCCAAGGAGAGCTGCTAACAGGGTGTGGAACCAGCCCAGGAAGGAGAAGTGTGCTGTAGTCAACAAAGCTGAAAAGAGTTGGAGATCTAAAGAACGCCTTGACATCAGACTTGGAGATGCAGAGTTTGGAGTTGCCCAGCTGGTTTTCAGTCTTGCTTTGGCCTAGTATTTCCTCACTATGTTTCCTTTCCTCCCTTTTGAAACAGTAATGTATATTCTATGTCATTAGAATATACATTGGAAGTATGTGATCTGCTTTTTATTCTGATTTTACAGGGTATTACAGTTAAGAGATTACCATGAGTCTGCAAAGAGACTTTGAGCTTTTAAACATTGTTGAGACTTTGATTGACTGTAGGGACTTTCGAAGTTGAACTGAATTCAGTTTCGAGTTATGATATGGCTACAAGCCTATGGGGCCAGGGAGTGCAATGTGGTGATTTGAATAAAATGGCCTTCGTAGGCTCATGGGGAGTGGCATTATTTGAAAGGATGAGGATATGAAGCCTTGTTGGAGTAGGTATGGGCTTATGGGAGGGAGTGTGTCACTGGGGGAGGATTTTGAGATTTCAGAAGCTCAAGCCAGGCCCAGTGGCTCTTTCTCTCCCTGCTGTTTGTTGATCCAGATGTAGAAAAATCAGCTACTTCTCCAGCATCATGTCTGCCTTCCCACCCCGACCATAATGGACTAAACCTCTGACCCTGTAAACCAGATTCAATGAAACGTCTTCTTTTATAAGAATCGTGATCATGGTGTCTCTTCACAGCGATAGAATACTAAGACACCATGCTAACATTGAAATAACCTTCTATAACGTAGTCAAGCCATCATTTCAATTAACAGCTACTTTTGGCTTGAACACATGATCTCCATATGTCCTCCTCCTCACTCAAATGCTACAACCTTCCCTCTCACCTGGCCTCAGAGTGAACATTAAGTTTCAATGCACCAAAGCAGTGTTCATTTAGATAGATGCCACAGCGAGCCAAATATACTCATTTAAACATCAATAAGCCTGACCTCCAACTGAGCTCATTTGTGCAGAGGTAGGCAGGATGGATTTGAGGAACATCAGGGAAACCCGTTAGCTTTCAGGATGTTATTAAGGAGCAGGAAGCACCAGCCTCCACCAGCCGTCCCTAAATGTGATCGCTTTCAATTTGCTCAATTCAGCAGGTAAGTGATTCACAGAGCTGAGGCTCCAAACAAATCGTAACAGGAATTCCAATGCTGTCATGTTCCTGCAGGAGCTGAGAGCATGCATTCCCACACCACCCTGAACAGTTAGTCTGGATCTGTCGGGGCTGGGGAGTGCACAGGGACCCCAAACCAGCAAGATCTGCTGTTGTCACCAGCTGACCACAATGTAATGGTCCTTCAGCAAGCAAATGCTGCTAGCCTATTGATTTCTCTTCATTTTTATACTTCATCTAAGGGCTTTAGCCTGTCCACTGTATATAATACCACAACAGAACAGAATGGAAAGTCAATTCCCCAGTCAAGATGCTGGTTAAACTTATATACACTCAGGTCATCACTGGTTGGTTCAGAGATGGAGGTTTGGTCTTAAATTAGATCATTAGTGTCCAGAAAGCCAGTGCTTCTACATATTTCCACAAGAATATTTAGGTTTCATAATGCACCAAAACACAGGCTCAGTAAACATTTTCATTAAAACACTTTATCAGGCAGAGTTCCTTTTTAACCTAACAAACAAGTAACACCAAAACTAATGAATGTGCTATCTGTTTATCCTTGCTACAAACATTCATCATTTTAAAGTAATAAGGTGGGGAGGGAGAGAGAAGTAACCTACCGTTTACCTGGGTTTCTTAGCATCTGAGCAATCAGAATCCAGCATGTCAAGTGAGTTGCCCAAGGTCACACACCTAGCAAAAACTGAATCAGGATTTGGCTGGTCCTAAAGCCCATATGCTCTTCTCACACCACTGGGCAGCCTCTCACACAAAATGACCCAAAACACATTATAAGTGAGAAACAGAGGAATCAAAACAATTATTTGTGAGGTCTAGACTCTAGAGTACTCACCTTTACAAGAAATAAATCATGTTACCACATTGATCCATGCCAGAGAATTAACTTCTCATTTATTCATTACACAAAATGATCTAATTATTTCTAGCCACTAGAGATCACAGAATCACTGCTTTTGTACACTAAACTGCTCACTAGTAACCTGAAAAAAGCCAGCCAAAAGGTTTAGGTTATCTGTGGAAAGCCTATAAGTAATCTAGGAGAATTCACCCACTACCTGCTGTAAAATGAGCAGCCTCTTCCTACTCCAATCCAGAAATTTCACAGACTCTAAACAGCCTATATTTGAAGTTTTCTCCAACTTTTCTCAAAAGAGCTATTACAAAAGTTCTACTTACCTCATCCAGAAAATGGGAAGAGAGGGGGAGACGTAAGGGAAGAAGTGCTAGAGGGCTGCGTGTGTCTCATTCACTATTTATTTTTCCCTGTGTTGATATGTTTGACCGTCTCTAATAGACTCCACAAATGCTTTCCACATCCAGTTTCAATGGTCTATTTGCTGCCTAGTATAGCATATAATCTTTTCCAAAAGAGGTATTGATCTTGTTAAGTCTCCCCATCATCTAGACTTTAAGCATCCCTCAGCAGCTTCATTCCTGTAGACAAGCCACATGATCTGCTTTACAGCTGCCCATTAGCAATTCTGAGAGCTTCCTGTTTCAATGGACCAGGAGGCAGGGGGATAATTGTATAATGTGGCAAACATTTACATATATTTTCTCTTATGAGCCTCACAAAAGCCTTATGGGCAAAGGATGATTAGTCCCACTTTATGCCAAGCATAGCATGTTGTCCCTACGCAAAGCAGGGAAACTGAGGCTCAAAGAGGTTAAGTACATGATGCATGTTCATTTGTTCTGCTCACAGACATTCAGTATTGGCTCCTCCCTTCTATTCTGTCTTCACTTGTTGGCCATCATACCCAGGGTTTGATTTCGGGGGGCAGGAGGGAGAGGGCATGGGTTTGTCTGTCTGGGTTTTTGTTTGTTCTGTTTCTACTGAGGTCTTACTATGCAGCCCTGGCTAGCCTGAAACTTGCTATGTAGAGCAGGCTGGCCACCAACTCACAGAGGTCCATCTGCCTCTTTCTCTCAAATCCTGGGATTAAAGTTGTCTACCATACCCAGCTTTTTTTTCTTTTTTTAGAAATCATAGAGAACTGAGTGGTTGGTTATGTGTTTCCTTACTTGTTGCCGTGGACAGCATCTAACTGTGCTGAGAATTTTTCAATGAGAAATGACATGTCAGGTAAAGGACCATTTTGTCACTTCACCCAAAGCTGAAATTTAAGATCCTAAGCCTATGCCTAACTGTTATAACCAAGTGCCAAGTGCGCTCCCCCCCCCTCTCTCTCTCTCTCTCTCTCTCTCTCTCATGCATGCTTACAGCTTCCTACCCCTACCTGCTGCCATGTCTTCTCTGCCATAATGGCCTCTCTCCCTTTATTCCCTAAGGTAGTTGCTTTTTGTCTGGATATTTTTATCACAGCAACAGAAAAGTAACTAATGCAATTGGTTTTCCTCTTCCTGCCCTTACTCTTACCTCTTTAACTACTTCTCAGGGATGACCTTGTATTAAAGTTACTCATACACATCTCTCTTCTCAATTAAGCTATGAACTTCCAAATACAGAAAGCCACATCTTTATCTAGGCTGCCACCCCTCTGCCTCCTCCAACTCACAGCAGTCAGTGCATTACCTCATGAAAAGTGGGTCCCCATGGCATGTTAAATGAATAGAATTGCATCCCAGGCAGCCATCTCAATACAAAGCCATTGAACATAGAGAACAAAGAAACAGTTCAACTCAAAACTACACCTCTGTCCAAAGGCGTGATGGAAAGGGAAACTGAAGGTGAACAATTACCACTCAGAACACATGTCTCTAAATAAAACCAAGCATTTGGATGCTGTCAGAGTACAGTTGCCAACCCTATAGTCCATCTTCCACTGGGGGAAGCCAACGCCCTGCGAAGTTCCTCCTAAAGAATGAGCTTGTGTCTACAGTGCTCAACAAATGGGGTTTGGGAGCTATCAACTGAATGCCCTACAGAGCGCTGGTGAAATGGGACACAGAGGGGTGCTTTTTCTGGATAAAAAGATAGAAAAATCTAGTGCGTTTATTGATTGACGGGAGCAGGGAGGGGTATCTGGGTGAAAGCCAGAGATCCTGTGAGCCTGATGGCTGTGTGAAGGGACTAATGAGAGCGCGTGAGCAAGTACAGCGGGGCTGAAGAATGATGAGGTAAAGGGTTAACGGCAAACTTGGCCCTGGTCCTTTGCCCAAGAAGACCTTTCTCTGCAAGGTAACTTGGGCTGTCACTCCTGAGAAAGCAGGATACCCCAACAAAAACCTGCTTCCTTACCCTGTGCTGCTGTCAGGGAGGATGCTCAAGACCTTGAGGAGAGCAAAGACCAGCTTGCTATCTTTTTAATGGTCCCAGAAACATAGCATGTCCATGGCAGAGGGGGAGGGGGAGCCAGTCGGGGAACAGACACCACCCTCACCGCCCCCCTCGACATTCACGCGACCTGATTGTGTCAGCGCCACTTGTCCCCCCATCTGTCACAATGTCAGTTCCTGCTGGGGCCCCGGGATCCACAGAGGTTGCTCCATGTGTCGCCCCATTTATCTTTGCAGGCGGCAGCACTGATGGGTTTGACAGTTCTATTTGTTATCCTGCAAAGCAGGGTCTCCACTCCTCAAAGCAAAGGGAAGAAAAGTCAGGCATGGAACAGAACGGAGACAGAAATAGGCACTGGGAGAGATTTAGAGGAGGTCACTAATGTTGGCATCATCTGATGGAGATGAGAAGAGAGGCAGGCGATTGGAGAAGCCAGCCCTGGACCGTGCCTTCTAGGGGATGGCTGAAGTGGTGTGTGTGCAGAGGTGTGCATGAAGTGTATGTAATATGTGTGTGTATATAATCAACACAAGCCGGGCAGTGGTGGCGCACGCCTTTAATCCCACCCAGCACTCGGGAGGCAGAGGCAGGCGGATCTCTGTGAGTTCGAGGCCAGCCTGTTCTCCCAAGCGAGTTCCAGGAAAGGCGCAAAGCTACACAGAGAAACCCTGTCTCGAAAAACCAAAAAAAAAAAAAAATCAAAAAATCAACACATCATATACAAGCAACATGACTGCCAGATGACAATCATGACCTGTTCTGCCTTTAGCAGACTAGCTCTCGTGTTTTCTGGCCACCATAGCAGCCTTGCTCTTCCATCTTCCCTGTGACATGCCTGCAAGGAAGGACTTCAGGGAGATGCAGGCTTTCTGCCTGCTGACTCCCCAGGATGTGCTTTTAGCTTAGGACTTTTATCAGAGTTGGAACTCAGAATGCAACTCTATGGGATAGATGTTGGTCCTGAGGCAACCTTGACCAACCCCAGGCTCTTGCTATGGCACAAGTCCTCTAGCCACTCAGCAAACTGTCCCCAGAAAATGGCAATAGAGCCGCACAAGTGACACTCCACACCAAAGACAGACAGCAAGACATCATATGGAGACTAGACTAAAGACAGGGATAGGGCTACGCTCTCTCAGGAAAGATACTGATACAGTGGCTCTGTGATTGTGACCCCTCTGTGTGCCAGGGGCTTTACATTTGGGGTGTCATTTAATCTCTGTAACAACCCTATAAAGTAAGTACAATTACCATCATGATTTTATTGATGAGTAAACTGAAGTACAAAGTGTGACTTGCTCAGTGTCTCATAGCATGTAGAGGACCTGGGCTTTGAACCACATCTGATCCTAATCCTTAGACCCTGAGTCAAAAAAGTACATTGCTTTCCAGAATGATGACTAAATAAGTACAACCCCATCCCTCAACTAAAGTGGAAAGGCATCCTAATTTGCCTGGGACTGTCCTGGTTTTAGCACCAACAGTCATGTGTCCCAGGTGGGTCATCCATCTACAATATAATTCAACACACACACACACACACACACACACACACACACACGAATGTTTAGTAATTCATGAATACACTAACATATCCAGGTTAGAAATTCTGTTTGTGCTATTAGTAAAAGCCCAGATAGACCTTGGGGTTTTCACACAAGGGAACCTCTTTCTCTTAGCTTCCCTCCTCTGCAGCATCTGGTGCTCAGCCCGGCTATGCTGCTGAAGGACACAGAGAGACTCGGAGCTGAAGGCCACTGAACAGTTTGGTGAGCACTCTCATAACAAAACACATTTTGTTACTTACAAAACTATCACTTCTTGTCCAATATAGTGCTGTTGGATGTTAAAAGGAGGCCAGTTGTGGTTATAAAGTAATCAGACATAACTCTTTTTGTGGCTTCTTTGATGATTCCAAATGAATATATGACTCTGAGATGGGGGCCTGAGAATCCTACATGATGGATAGTGCATAAGAAAGGCAGAGTGATCAATGGCATGTTTGGCCAATGTTCAATTAATAAGTAGAATTCCAACAGCTTATAGTCAAGGATCACAAGGCATAAATGAAATGATGGAGACAGCATCTACCTCCATAGCAGACATTCTAGTGGGTGTTTGTCATTAAGCTTTGATCATCATTATTGCAATCAATACTAAAACCATCTGTAACTGTCTAGGCCCAGCCAGCCTATTCTATTGTTCCTGCATTGAGCCTCTGGGGAAGGAGTCAGAGGGCTGAGGGTCAGCATCTACACCTAGGAGCAGCTTGGATAGGCTAGCTGGGCAGGTTGCAATTTATTCAGAGACCTGAGTTTGTTTTTATCTAGGTGACAAGAATCAGCAGTCTCCTCATGGAAGCATTAAGTACAGCCAGCAGTGAGGGGGGCATTGAGGACAAGTCAGAGTCGGGGAGAACACAGAAAAACTCCAAAAGTGAATTTTATTACAGAGCTCGGGACAGCAGGGTATGTTATTTTGCCCTGACCTTACTTATCCCAATACCATTGACCGGGCACAAGCAATCATGAGTATAGTAACTGCTGTTCTTGATGTCTGGCTGCATCCAAACCTTCAAGTGAGATTCCACATAAAGAAGCACTGAGCCCTTCCATTCAGGTGCGGAATTATCTTGAGACCGTCAAGCTGACTTGTTCAATGTCACTCAGCCAGCAGCAGGATCTGGGCCTGGGGACTTCTCCTGCCAGAGTTCAGGCACTCTTTTCAAAGCCACATGGCCTCCGAACAAACAGAGGGTTTCCCTACAGATTCAGCTCAAGCTAGTGTAGCCTGCAGTGCAGAAATACCTACCACTCTCCTGGACAGTATGTATTTTAGAATTTCAAAAGGACAGACAACAGACACCTGATCAGGGGCCAGGATCCACAGGCTTGCCTTCTTCCAAGCTCCATGTCAGCCTAAAAGGTCTTCAGTGGGAAGTGGCCAGGTACCAACAGGCTTCCTCGACATTTCTTCATCTCTAGAGCTTGTGGTGGATAAAAGTTGCTAAAGCTTCGAAGTTGCTGTGCCCTTATATGTCATCATTCTCCAGGTGCCTGAGGGAGGGGGCCTTCCTCCACCAGGCTATGCTTAGGTCCACCTGGTGGTGTCCCTGCTCAGAAGACTGGACTGAGGAGAACTTGAAAGGAGATCACAAAATGGGCCCACGGTTAAAGACTGAGACCTTTGTTCTCTGGCTGGGGTGGAGGCTCAGCTGTCCCCACCACTGACACCTGGCCACCTGTCAAGATGTATTCAACCTCCATAGCTCTGAAGCAACCACCTGGCTAGAAAATGGAGCCCAGGAAGCCTATCACTTAGAAATTTCCTTAGAAGTAGATCTTTCCCTAGAATGAATAAAAAGAATGTCACTCATCACCTTGATAATGTGCCATCTATTCATGCTGACGTGTGCTTCTGTATCTTTCAAATGACTTTGATATGGTCCAACAGCAACTCAAAGAGAAAAAGGATTTTTTCTCATCTCTTTACCTGTATTTTTTTTTTTTACTTATTGAACATATTGTGTGTGGGCATATTTGTGTATGTAAGTGCACATGTGTGTGGGTGCACATACATGTGTGTACACATGCATTTGGAGGCCAGAGAACATCTTTGAGCATCATTTCTCAGATTCTGCCCATCTTTCTTTTCTTTTTTTAGGCATGGTCTCCAACTGGCCTGGAACTGGCAAAGTGTGCGAGGCTGGCTGAACAGTGAGTCTGAGGGACCCTAGTGTCTCTGCCTTCTCAGGAGTGCACAACCATGCCTGGCTTCTTTTTTATTGAAAATGGATTTTTTTCATACAATGTATTCTGATTACATGGCTTTTTAAAATATGGGCTCTGGGAATCAAACTTGGGTCCTCATCCTTGCAGCCAGTCACTTTGCCAGCAGAGGCATCTCCTCTACCCTCTGATCTTTTTTCTTTTTTTTTTTTTTTCACACTCACTAAAAGTCCTCTGTAATTGTTTTTTATTAGCTCTGGAGGGAACTAATAAAAAGAAAATGTGGTATAATCTTGTAGCCATAAGGGACTGGTCATTGAATAGCGTTATTCCCGTATTATCACTGGGGACATTGACGTTATCAGCAAATATCCATAAGATATCCTCTTAAAACATATATTCCTCCAAGCATGCTTCGTGTGAGTGCTCCCCAAAGCCCACCAAGCAAGGAACCGATAAAGTAAGATGTCCCCATCCCATCCCTCCTTTAACAACTGCTTGCCTTGTGGAACCAGGCAGTGGGAGAGGGGCTGCTAAATGCACATCTACTTGATCGATTTCAGACCTGAAACATGGCCGTTGGACTGTGGTGGTGCTTTGAGTTTCACCAGTCACTGAACTGGAAAGAAATATGATGTGACAGGGGGAAAAAAATACCTATTCATAGGAGCAGAAAGCTATCGTCTATTAAAAAAAAAGTGCTCCTAAAATAACAGTGGAAATTCCACCCTAGCCAATCATCCTCAGCAAGGGGCACAGAAGACAGATCCAACACCTACACAAAGCCCCTGGCCATGGAAACAGCCAGAACACAAAGACAGTGCTCACCTGAGAGCGGGGAGCCAACATCACCAATGTCAGACCACATCCTGCGGGAGCTACCTCTGTCCAATCATCCCAGGCTTGCTTAGAGCATCTAGCCATCCAGCTCATCTGGCTCAGGTCCATCGAAGGAGACTTGGGTTCATGTTCTATACCTACCACATTAAGTTACACACTTTCTGAGCCTCGATTTCTTCAACTGTAAAATGAACTTCGTATCTTTCCCTCAGACTTCAGAGAATTGTTGCAGAATTCAAATTTGAATTAGGACTTTTAAATTATAAAACTGTATAAAAGCTAAAGGAAATTGCAACTGGAGTTTCTCTGTCCCATCTCACTCTGTAGCTGCTTCCCAAATTGCCACTCAGAGTCTTATATTAATTATAAATGCTTGGCCTATGGCTCAGGCTTATTACTAGCTAGCTCTTACATTTAAATTAACCCATTTTTTATCTATGCTTTGCCACATGATTCATGGCTTGTTACCTCATTGTTACCTACATGTCTTGCTTCCTCTGCAGCTGGCTGGCACCTGCCCCGACTCCGCCCTTCTTCATCTCTGTCCTCAGTTTGATTGTACCACCTAACCTTATCTCACCTCGCCATTGGCCAAACAGCATTATTATCAACCAATGAGAGCAACACATCATATTCACAGCATATAGAAGGACGTCCCACAGCAGAAAATAACCTTCTTCCACTGCAACTAGAGAACTATATAATAGCTCTTCAGTTTGGGGACTGATACAAAGTAGTTTACATTGGCAGACAGTCCATGTTCCCCTCCCTAGGATGAGATGGACAAAAATCCTGGAGTGGGTCACCTTTCTGTGTTATGGTGTATATTATCAAACCTGCTGAGTTGCCTGCAGGCTGTGCAGTGCGCTCCAAGTTCCCAGCTTCATGAGCTGTCACCCATGCTAGGCTGGGCTTTGGGGATTCAGCTGTCTTTGAGTCATTTCTGCTCCACTAAATGACCCCTCACCCATATTCCTGTAAGTAACACCAATAAAAATCGTTTGTTCACCGAGCTGGACATGAGTGGGGTACTGAACTGGACAGGTGGTGAGATCTCTGGAGGGAATGTAGTGTGGCCTGGAGACAGCAGAGACAAGTAGCAACACTCTCTATGGACAGAACGACTCCTTCACTCTTTCACCATTTTGGTTTTTATAGAAAACACAGAAAGCAGGAAATCATGAAAAGAAAGAGGAAAAATTGGGGACTGTGGCAAGCCAGGAAATAGTCTTAAAGTGTTCAGGATACTTGTTCAGACTAGAGTCTCACAGATTTCCTCCATGTAGCCTACCCCAAGCCAACCTGCTCATCTTCCTTGGTTCCATCTATCAGAAAATGCTGGCACCTTCTGTGTAGCAGTTTCCTCCAAGATTGAAACATTCCATTTCCCAGAGAAACCCGTTAGGACAGAAAGTAAACAATTCAAAAATAGCTTCAGGAAGTCCCTGAAACTGACCAGATTCACTAGGTCCCTCCCTTCCCAAGACTATATAAACAGAAAAAAAACTGCTGAAAGTAGCTCTCAGATAAGCCAAGCTACAAAGAAGACCGAGACCTACCTAGGTGCCTGGAAGAGGTTTAGACAAACTGAGTCACTTGGAAAGGACACTCTCCAACCAACTAAGCTGCCTGTAGGCTATGCAGTGTGCTCCAAGTTCCCCCTTTTGTGAGCTATCAACCCATGCTGGGCTGGGCTTTGGTGATTCGCTATCTTTGAGTCATTTCTGCTCCTGTAAGTAACCGCCACCCATATTCCTGTAAATAACACCAATAAAACTCATTGGTTCACCATGTTAGACTTTGGTGGTATCTATAATTTGACCTATGGTAGGATCTTTGTCTAGGGTGAGTAGTTACCTGTGATGCATCTCCCTAGGAAAGCACCATCTAGCCATTGTGCAAATTCTGGATGTCATTCTAGGCTCCCCGCCATTATATCTAGCTAAGTCAAGTCAAGTGGATAGCATGCCCCTACCAATCCTGTTCTCCAGTCCCATTACTGCTGTTGGGATCACTGGGGTTGGGCCTTTATCACAGCGGGCTCAGTCATCAGAACTATCAGTTGTTCTGCTTTCCCCTGGAATCCCTCCTCCACAGTCCTAGTTTCTAAAGCCTCTTCCCTTGACCCAGCTTCCTCTCTGGCTTATTCCCTTCATTTTCATTCACACAGAAGCACCTTCTGTGCCTGTGTTCCACATGCTCCAAGTCCTTAAGTGTGCTGTTCCCCCTGCAGAGAAAGCCTTTCCAACATCTAGGTCATTCCTCTCATCCTGGAGGCTTCCAGGAAACCTTCCAAATCCCCAGGCTATGCTCAGTGATCCTCTGCGGTGCTGTCTAAGCAAACCCTCCCCAACATGCTCATAGTGAAAGACCCCCAGCCTCCCCGCCTAACCTAGCTTAGCTTAGCTGTTTTTTTTGAATAAAGCCTGAGAGGTACTGAGGAGTTCAGTTAACGGTCATGGAGTAAACAGAACATTTGTGGTTAGCCACCTGGCCCCAGAGCGAGGAACTAAAAGGTCAGAAAAACACCCTGTACCCTAGACAAAAGCCAAGCCAGCAGGCGTGGCGAGCTC
>CABHPP010135540.1:0-41958 GCA_902168425.1 Peromyscus attwateri
TAAGCCATAGAAGTTTATTTGGCTCGTAGTTTTGGAGAGTAGGAGGTCTAGCAGCATGGCTCCAGTATTTGGTCAAGGCCTTTGCACTGCTCCGTAACACAGCTGGAGAGCAAGCAAGAGGACCATGAGCCACCCCCCCCCCCATTTTTGCTAGGCCCCCACTCCATGTTATTAACCCATTTCCTTAGAACAGCATTAGCCCTCCATTCATGAGGGAATACCATCATACTATAATCACTTCTTCAAGACCCACCTCTGACTACGGTCTCAGTGACAGTTCAATACCAACATGCACCTTGTAGGGGACAGCCAATCCACAGTGGCAGTCTTCCGAGGGTGCTGTCCAGGGTCTTCCTGGCATCCTCACATGCTCACTTCTGTTTCTCGCTTCCTGTCCCCAGTGAGCTCTTGTATTCTAGAACCGCCTTTTTTTTTTTTATTTGTTTATTTTCAGATAGAGTCTCATGGATGACCATAAAATCTTGATCCTCCTGCCTTCTCTTCCCAGGTTCTGGGATTACAGGTGGGTGCCACTACACTTGGCTGGAGCCACCTTTATGGCCACCTCATTCTTTGGCCAACCTAGAATTGGAACAGTGCCTTACTTTTGACCCGGATCTCTCCATTCCACTACAGTCTCTCCCAAAGACAGCCGTGCATGGTCCTTAGAGTCACACACAATGGCCTGCAAGAGCCTTGGCCTCTCTCTGGCAAACGGAGTGCTGCCTGACATCTTGGAGAACACATTCACGTCTGAGTTGAGGTCATTCCCACTGTTTTTCAGGCAACAGCCCTTGACTTTGAAAGTGATGCAGAAGGATAAGCCGCCGAGGCCTTTCTTCCTGAGACCCAATGCTGCCGCATGGGACTTTCTTTGTCTTAACTTTCTTCAGTTTCCACGGCCTCCACTGCACTTTCAGCCTTGTGCTCTGTGCTAATCCGAGACTCTTGCTAGCGAGGCACCTTGCCGGGGTGCTGGAGTCTTTCTCATAGTCCTTGTGCTGGCACCGCTCTTTCCAAGAGCCTGTGAACCCTCTTGTCCATTCTTTCTCTGCCTGGGTTTCCTTCCTCTCAGCCCCCTCCCCTGACCTCCGGACCCCTCTCTTTTTCTTTGCATTAACATCTTCTGTCTTTTATCTGTGAGTCCTTCTGTTTCATTTTTGACCCCTCATACACATTGGGCGTTCTGCTATGACTATTTTTCAAGCTGCTAAATTTTCTTTTGCTTATTTATTCGTGTATGTGTACGCGTGTGTGTATTTTGTTGTTGTGGTTTTAGCAATTTTCAATGAACAGCTCAGTGGTATTATGCACCTCTGGATTGTTCTGAAATCACCACCGGCATTCATCTTGCAAAACTGAAAGTGTCCCCATTAGGTAAGTCCCCACCTCTCACCCCCCTTCCTGTTACCCCCTGGCCACCACAATTCTACTTTCTGTTCCTGTGAACTTGACTTACAGGCATGTCACATATGTGAACACAAACAGTCTTTGTGCTTTTGTGGCTGGCTATTTCACGTAAACTCAGAAAGGTTTATCCATGTTGGAACAGATCCATGATTACCTTTGCATGAATGACTCCAAACCTGTAGTTCCGGGACTTGCCTTTCTCTTATGGGCTTGCTTCTGTGTCTTTGGTTTTGCACACGCTTACCCACACCTTTTAAAGTATGAATGTATTCCAGTTGCCTCAAAGGTCACACGCCTAAAGTCATGTGTGCCACCTGTGAGGGTCCATTTTTATTGCCAACTTGACTGGATTTGGAACCATTTAGGAGATAGATGATTCTGGGTGTGCCTTTGAGGGTGTTTCCCGAGAGTTTTAACTGATGAGAAAAGACCTAGTCCAATGTGGAAGATACCATCCTGGGTGCTGGAGTCCTGGACCGAATTAAAAAGGTGAAAAGGAGCCGGGCAGTGATAGCGCACGCCTTTGATTCCAGCACTTGGGAAGCAGAGGCAGTTGGATCTCTGTGAGTTCAAGGTCAGCCTGGTCTACAGAGCGAGTTTCAGGACAGCCAGGGCTATGTGGAGATACCTTGTCTCAACCCCTCCCACCCAAAAAAGGGGTGGGGGGAGTAAGCTGAGTACCAGCATCCTCCTTTCCCTGATCCATCCAGATGTGAGCAAGCAGCACCCCCCCCCCCACACACACACACAGCTGGGTGCTGCTCCTATCACCATGCTTTCCCTGCCTTCAGCCCTTGGGCCAAAATCAGCTCTCCATCTCTCAAACTGCTTCATGTCAGGTATTTGGTTACAACCAGAAAAGTATCGTAGCACCCTCGGAGCCCTGGTTTCTGTCAGTGGAAATATGCTTCCAACGTCTCTTTTGATCTTCGGCCATTCCCGTTTCTTCTTTTCTCTCTCCACATCAAGTGACTCCACAGCCTGTAAGCCCTCTCTTGCTCCTTATTCCCTGACATAATGAGTTCCAAGACCTCAGGCCACTCACAGTCCAGCCTCGAAGTGGCTGAGATTACGATCAGTACGTGTGTCAGTAGCCATAAAATAGTGGGCTTTTAAAATGACACCGAGGCTGGCTTTCTCTTACATTAATGAGTTCTGGGGCTAGCCTGGGATTGGCTTTCTCTTATGTTAATGAGTTCTGGGGCTAGCCTGGGCTTGGCTTAGACCCTCTCCAGAGCTGTTACGGATCCAGACCTCTTCAAGTTCCCTGATTTATCATCTCCAGATCGTTGCTACTCTCATCGTTTAAAATGCCGTTGGAGGGCTGGCCAGATGGCAGGTAGAGGTACTTGTTTTGCGAGCCTGGTGACCTGAATTTCATCACTGGAACCCATATAAAGGTGGCAGAAGAGAACCGACTCTAGGAAGTTGTCCCCTGACCTCCCCATGCCAGGCACACCCTGACACATGTGTCCCCGCCATGGCTTACCCTTGCTTGTTCTTACTTTCTTGCCACACCGCCCCTCCAGTCACTAATAAATAAAATGCAGCTGGAGCTCCAGCCATCACATCTTAATTCCAGGCAGCAGGCTAGAAGAAGAGGTAAGAAAGGGTACATGCCAGCTCTCATTCAATCGATTTTCTAGGTGTACCTATAACATATGAAAAGTTGGGAGCTCTGTTACCAAGGAAGAAGGGAGACTAGAACACGGGAACCAGCCTTCTCTGTCACGGGCCTCCTCCTGTCTCTGTATGCTCAATGAACTCTCCTATGGCGGGACACAGCCACTCAAAGAGATTCTCTGTCACTTGTTGTCACTCTACTTCACTGGCAGCCCCTGAGGGCCAAGGAACTTGTCTGTGGCTTCCTTAGTGATCTGTAGCACTTCATGTGCCTGGCAAGGAGAAGGCGTTCCAGCAGAATTTGATAAACAAGATACCTGGGGTGGGGAACTGAGATGGAGGAGGGGACTCAGGACAGTGTTCCTGTGACTACTCCCACCCCAAGTGTGTGTGTGTGTGTGTGTGTGTGTGTGTGTGTGTGTGTTTAAACTCGAAGACAATTTAATTAGTGTCTAAACATAAAACAACAGGCAAGCTGGAGATCTTGGCTGCTCCCAGGAGGGTGAAGCTGGATTAGAGAAAGAGAAAGTCAGAGTTTTGAATGAGAGGCCAAGAAGCCAGCTGCCAGGAGTGGATGTGAGGGGAGGGAGGGAAGGAGGGAGAGGGAGAGAGAGAAAGAGAGAGAAAGAATGTTGAGAGTGTCGGGGCAAACATAGGGTTTTGCCGATTGTCTGAAAAGGGGAAGGGAACTGCAGGGTGATTAGCAGTGACACGGGGGTAGGGGGGGAGTAGGGGGGTTTAGTAGTGAAGGTCTGCAAGCAGCTACCATCACGGAGAGGATTCTGTAACATGTAGGTACACAGCTCATTAAGGGGATGGTCATTCGTCCCTTCAAGAAAAGCTGCTTTGGGAAAAAATAGTTTTGTCCTACGGGGGGAAAAAAGTAACAGCAGTTGTAATAAAAACCAATCCCTCCATACGGAGTCATTGTATAATTTATGATATTACAAGTCGGATGGGGTTTGCCTGGTTTTTGTGTTGTATTTTCCTTTGACAAAAGACGCATCAGACTGACTGATGTTGAGAGTCTCTTCGGCTTCACATTTCTAACTGGTGACCAGCAAGGTTGGATCTGTGTGCCTTCACTCCAAGGCCACGATCTTCCTAGCAAGGTGAGGGCCATAACAGACTCTGCCTCTGGGGCAGGAGGCTCCACCCGCTTTGTGATTTATAAACAGGGTAGGGGAAGGCATCGGGAGGAAACAGAAATTTAGTGGAAGCTCCAGGGGAACTTCGGGACATGCCTTGCCCAGGCTGGGCAGCCCCATTAGGTTCATACCTAGGAAGTTAAGGACCTGTCACACAGGGTGAACTACTGAAGTAAGATAAAGGTCTCATTCAAGTTTGAATTGCCTCAAAACAGGAACTGTGGCACTCTGTGACAGTCGGGGCTCTACACAGGCTGTATCAGGTCTTTATTTTTAATGTATATGAGTGTTTAATGTATATGAGTGTTAATGTATATGAGTATTTTGTCTGCATGTATATCTGTGTACCATGTGTGTACAGTGCCTTCAAAGGTCTGAAGAGGAGTGTCCCATCTCTTGGAACTGGAGTCACAGAAGGTTGTGAGCCAATATGTTGGTGCTGGGAATTGAACTCGTGTACTCTGGAAGAGCAACTAGTGCTCTTAATTAACCTCTGAGCCATTTCTCCAGCCCCTCAAGTCTTGTGCTTGATAGACAACCGACCTTTTAAGGTATTTTCCTTCCTCCTCTGGGCTCATGGAAATCAAGCTTTGAAAGTTGATGGGTGTTGGCAGGTGCTATCAAGTTCAAAGCTACATTCAAAGTCCCCTCAGGCGTACTCCCGCTTGAGGGTTTTCCTAGGGTGGTCCGGGCTCCGCAGCATCAGCACCGGCACCTGTTTGTAACTTGCTTAGTAACAGGACCCGATTGAGGTAGATCCCAGCCTCCTGCGTTTTCAAAAGCTGCTCAGGTGATTCTGAGAATCGCTGCTCCAGGAGGGGTTTAGGCGGCAGTTGAAAAGGGCAGGAAGCTGGGCGGCTGGTAAGGCTACTGAGCTGTGTCTCGGCATAGTGGAGCGCTGGACTGGCAGGTCACGAGGCCTCCTCTCACTGTGTGCTGCTTCCTGGGAAGAAGAAGAGCACATTTGGAAGAAGGAGTCATGGACCACAAGGGACACCAGGTAAGGATGCCGGAGGGAGCTGCTGACACACGGGCACACAGAAGGAGGGGCAGGTGGGCCCTGTGAGGCCTATCAGTGGCTAACACACAGGCAAGGACAGAGTGGACTCTTGTCTCCTGGTCAGCTTTTTCTTCTCTACTCTGGCTCAGGCCAACTGTCCCAGGCCATCATGCTGTCTGTGAAGCATTGGTTCCTTACTGGTACTGGGTAGAGCATTTCTGGGCTAGTTTGCATGAGCTAGCACGGGAGATGGATGATTTGAGTTCTCCATGGCTCATGGTTGGGCCCTTCCTTGTACTCCTTATCTTTCTCCTCCTGGTAGCTTGCCATGGCGGTGTGAGGCAGTAGGTCCTCCAAAGGGGGTGCAGGTCGACATGATGCCCCAGGTCCTTGAAGGGGCTTTCAGGCTTAGATGTCATAGCTCTTCCCTACGGTGTGTATTCATTCTGGTGACAAGAATACAGTGAGATACCCATATCGTACATAGTCAGGGAGTGCTTGCCACAGGTGTGTCTCAGGAAAGTCATAAGTCGTTTTATGAAGTTCCTGGTGAGAAGTCATAAGTTGTCTCCGTGTGGCGGTTAAGTTCTGTAACTTGGTTTGTCCTGCCAGGCAGAGAAAGCTCTATTGGACATGTCTGGTATCACACATGCATGCTAAATAGTCCATCTGTCATCTGCATCCTTGTGCTGATCACTTGGTCATCCATGAGAAGACATAGCTGAGACACATTAGGCTAGAAGGTATCCATGGCAACAGAGGTGAGGATGAGGCCAAGGAAGGGGGTCACAAAGGTGGTTGTGGGGAGGAGGGAGACTCTTTGTGGAGCTGGATTCTTGGGGGTGGCCAAATTCCTGTGTCCACACCAGTTTGATGAAAGCGGGTTCTCAGGACTTGACTGTGGGACACGGAAGGAGGCATTTTGGGCATTGGTATGGAGCAAGTGTGGATGGGTAGGCAGCCACCCAGAAGTCTGTCCCAGCTGGAGCTGGGTGGGGCATGGTGAGGGACCAGGCAGGCAGCAACTCTTCAGGAGCACAAAAGAAGCACTTCAGGGGGGTGGGTGGTGACCAGGGATGGCATGCAAATGTTAGTGGACATATGAGTACCCGATACAAGAGAGAGGCGGCTAGAGCGGCAACTCCGGGGCACACACCTGGCGGGATAGGCTTAGGAGATGAAAAGCAGCTGGGCATGGAGGGCGGGCCCGTATCCCTTTGCCTCATCAGCAAATATACTGAATTCTCAGCCCTAGAGTTTCCAGGGACGTCACGGTTTTTCCAAGCTTTAATTACCTGACTATCTTCTGTGTCTACATCCTTGCCCTTGCTGCCTCAAGGGCAGCTTCTGGACTTTTTTTTTTTTTTTCTCTCTCTCTGAAACACAGTAGGTTACAGAAGAAAGTGTTTGAAATCGGGCCACCTGGATGCAAACAGATGTGAATTTGGGTATTTTGTAGAAATGTCTCTTGGCTTTGCTGGGCTTGTCTGTCTGTCTGCAGAATGGGCTGCATCCTGCATTAGGAGAATCATTCCAGTAAGGTGTGGGGGTGATGAGAGAGTCATGTGCTGACCATATCAATGAGAAGGCCTGGGCCTAGAGTCAGTCATCTCGATTCTTTCTTTGCCTCCTCTGCCTGGCTGCATGTATTGCCCAGGCTGGAGGGCCTCTCATTTTGGGGTAAGCACACCTCAGCTTACATATGTCAGAGTAGCTGTTGGGATTTTAAGTGAGGGAGTCCAGTTTTCCTTTCACGTGAAAATCCAGGGACGATTTTTGTTCCTTTTCTGTTAGAATCTGTGTCAGATATTCTACACTAGAGATCAAGTTCTGTGCTTGGCTACTGAACCTAGTCCTTTGGTATCCATTGATATCCATCACAATTACAGGAAGAGCTGGGATGTGGCCTTGTCTTAACACTGATCACAAATAGAATGTCTGGGATCAAAGCGGCATGTGAGCTCAGGCATATGGACAGGACATTCATTCTGTGCCACCAGTTTGTGACAGCCAGTGATTATTTTCTCTCTTTCCTTGGGCCTCATGTAGTCTAGGCAGGCTTCAAGCAACCTATGTAGCCAAAGATGGACCCTGAACTTCAGATCATCCCAGCATCCGGGAGGTGAAGGCAAGATTATAGTCATATGCCACCCACTCTTGGTTTAGGCAGTGTTGGGGATCAAACTCAGGGCTCTGTGCATGTTAGACAAACACTCTGCCAACTGAGCTACAGCTCCAGTCCCTAACCTGGTGGTTTCTTCCCCTTTGTTGAACTACATTTCTTTTCTTTTTTTTTTTAAAATAATTTTTTATTTTTATTTTTATTTTATGTGCATTGGTATTTTGCCTGCATGTATGTCTGTGTGAGGGTGTCGGGTCTCTGGGAGCTGGAGTCACAGACAGTTGCAAACTGCCATGTCGGTGCCAGGAATTGAACCTGGGTCCTCTGGAAGAGCAGTCAGGGCTCTCAACCGCTGGGCCATCTCTCCAGATCCTGCACTACATTTCTAATACTCTTGCCTCACCCGGGATAGGGATTTTTAAA
The DNA here is from genome assembly GCA_902168425.1 of Peromyscus attwateri. Taxonomy (NCBI): domain Eukaryota; kingdom Metazoa; phylum Chordata; class Mammalia; order Rodentia; family Cricetidae; genus Peromyscus; species Peromyscus attwateri. The sequence goes on from CABHPP010135540.1 coordinate 7,727, forward strand.
TGGCCCCACTCTGCCCTTGTTCCCTTTTTTGTCTCTGAGTTTGAGCTCTGTGCTCTGCTATAAGTAGAATGTGCCAGAGGAAGGGGAAGTCCCTTGACCCTCACAATGCAATCCAGCTGCAGGGTGACGTCACAGCTCAGCATGGCAGCTGCAGTCAGTCTTCTAGAGCAGCTGGAGGCCTCTCTGTGCAGCCTGGCACCTGTGAGCTGGTGCTTGGCTTGGCTTGCCCCAACGATGCATCTGAGCTACCCAGTGCCCAGGAAGGAAAGTCGCTTTCAGCACACTGACAGGGCTGTAGATGTTCCTCGGGGCTGTGTGGAAGGGGGGGTATGCTGTGTGCCTGCCGTCGAGCCTTGTGCAGAAGCTGGAGTGTTGAGTCTTCGGTGCTTTCTGCTACACAGACGAGTGGAATCGTACATGGAGATTTCTGGAGAAATTGGGAAAAGGAAAGAGTAGGGAAGGGTAAAGGAGGGCTTGTTAGGAGGTGGAAAACTCTAGGAAAGGGACAACAGGAAGGGGTCAGAAGACAGGCAGCCATTGCTCAGCAATTTCAGCTCTGCATCTATTATGCCCCTTCTGCATACCAGATATGAATGCAACTATCATTCCAATGCTCCCAGCAAGGTGCTTAGCCACTCAGCGAGGTGGAACAGTCTTTAGGGGCAGGTGTTACCAGGGGTACCCAGTGCTCTGGACAGCTCCTTGAATGTAGCCTGAAAAACATCTGTCTCAGAAGGACCATCTATGGCCATGACCTTGGCTTCTATTCCTTTTGAAGGCATCATCAGAAGCTCTTGGAAAACATGGACAGTGTCACTACTGACTTTGCAGTCTCCTGGTAGGATGCTTGGCAGGGGAGAGTACAGTAAATTAATGTCCCAAGAATCTGCTGGATGACCAGGTATGGAGATTCACTTGAAAAAAAAAAAAAAAAAAAAGAACATCAGAGACCAAGGAGGGACTTTCCAGCCCAGACACAGTATATGATACTAATGCCTTTGAAGTTTAATGTGCTTATTAACATCCTGAGGATCTTGTTAAAAACCCCACATGGGCTTTACCAGAGAGGCTGTTAGAAAGGTGGGTGTGGGGAACTGGGGAAATGATGCAGCTGGTAGCATACTTGCCATGTGAGTATGAGGACCTGAGTTCAGATCTCCAGCACACATGTAAAAAGCTGGCCATGTGTCTGTAACCCTAATGCTGGGAGGGTGGAAACAGATAGATCCCTGGAGCTTTCTGGTCAACCAGCCTAGCTGAACTGGTGAACTCCAGGTTAATCCAGAGATTTTTTTTTTCTTTTAAAGAGGGGGGTTGTAGAATGACTGAGGAACTCACCTGAAATTGAGCTTTGTCCTCCACATGTATGTATGAGCACACACATACAAACACACAGACACATACATGGATACACAGGAAAAGAAGAAAATGGAAGATGGTTGTTTGGGATTCAGACAGAAAGGTTCTTGCCTTGTCCACCATTTGCTGAGCTGTGTGGCCCAGCAACAACAAACTCCATCTGAAGGAGCTCGAAGAGCCAGAGAAACTAAGTCCGAGGATGTCTGAGGTCTCACAGCTGGAAGCGATAGGGCGGGAATTGAGGTCTTTGGACTCCACAGCAGATGTCAACGCTGCTGTCAATCCTCAGTTTCCCAGCCTCCTCTCTGTGCTGGTGGTCTGAACTCTGGTGGGAGGGCCTGTTCTGTGCAGAGGGGCAGACCCCTTCTACAGTAGGGCCCAAGCTCCTCTCAGCCAGAGAGGGACAGGCGGGTCCAACGGCCAGCTTGGCCTGGTTTGTGGCCAAGCTTAGGTGCCAAAGGAGCAGACTGAATGGGTCTCTTCATTCAAACAAACTTTTTTTTTTTCTTTCTTAGACAGGGTTTCTCTTTGTAGTTTTGGTGCCTGTCCTGGATCTCACTCTGTAGATCAGGCTGGCCTTGAACTCACAGAGATCTGCCTGGCTCTGCCTCCCGAGTGCTGGGATTAAAGGTGTGCGCCACCACCACCCGGCCAAACAAACTCTTAATTCACTGAGATCATGGGGTCAGGGATGTCGCTGCCACTCTATAACTTGAGTTTTTGCGGAGTCAGCCTTTGAAAGGCGTTTATGTGTGTCTCTATAAACAGAGCAAGAAGCCCCTTGCCGCACCCCCATCCCCTGAGTCTGTGATGTGTCAGAAAGATGGTAGGCCATAAAGTCATGATAATAAATGCCTGACACTGTTATGGCGATGCAGACTTTCAAAGCACTCTGAATGCTTCCTTTCATCTTTGTCCTCCTGACCTCCCTTTAAGGGAGGCAGGACAGGTATTCATGCTACAGACGAGAAACAAAGACTCAAGAAGGAGGTTGGCTTGGCCAAGTCCATAGCTCTAGATGCAGAAGACAATGGTCTTTCGATTGTGCTGGATCCATTGTCCCAACTGCCTGCCTGCCTGTCGCCATACAGCAGAGAATGTCTCCGTTCTGACAGATTTATTACCAGCAATTTATCATTTGCTTATTACCAAAGAGAGGAAAAAGCCAGCCTTGAGAAAAACACCCGAAAAATTGCCCAACGAAGTGCCCAAGAGCTGACTGAGCTGGCATGGAAGTGAGGCCAGGAGATGGTCCACCCAGGGGAGGGACAGGAATGCTTCTGCATGGGAAAGGTACAGGTAAAGCACACGAGTTGGAGGCTGGCAGCTCAGAGTTCACACCCGGCAATAGCTGATGTGTGGGGAGTGGTAGGTAGAGGTGTGCCGGCTGATAGGACACGGTCAAGTCTAGAAGAGATGGGAAGGAGGCAGGCTATATCCAGAGTCTGGGCTTTAAGAACCAAAGCCCAGAATTCTGGAGGAAAAATTACCAGGGACCAAGTTACCATGTCTGGCAACTGAGAGTTGGTACCAAGAAAGGAGAGGAAGGAACAAAGAGAACAAGAATGTGGAAAATAGTTGGATCAGAGTAGAGATGCTTTTAGTTGTCTTGTCCAGGAGAGATCTGGGTTCATGTGTTTAGATTGGCTGGGAATGTGTGGGAAGGTAAGCTGGTCAGTGTACTATGGTGGGAGGCCAAGGATACTCTTGGCATGATTGATTTAGCTAGAGAAAGGGCTGTAGTATGCTTTTTGGTTGGCTGCCAACTCACAGATAACAACACGGAGACTTATTAATTATAAGAGCTTGGCCATTAGCTTAGGCTGGTACCACTAGCTCTTATAACTTAAATTAACCTGGTTTTATTAATCTATGTTCTACCATGTGGCTTGGTTACCTTTCCTCTGTACCTTATATCTGACCTCTTCAGTGTCTCCCTGGCGTCCTTCACATGCCTAGATTCATCTCCTACTTCCTTTCTCTCGTCTCAGGGTCCTGCCTATACCTCCTGCCTGGCTATTGGCCATTCAGCTCTTTATTAAACTAATCACAGCAATATATCTTCACACAGCATACAAAGATCCCACACCAAAGGGTCAATAACCCAGGCTAGTCTCGAACTCCCTATGTAACTGAGGATGACCTTGCACATATGATCCTTCTGCCTCCACGTCCTGAGTGTTGTGATTATAGGTGTGTACCACTACACCCCATCTATGTGGGATACCTGGGGATTGAACCCAGGTCTCTGTACATGCTAGCCAGGTACTCCACCAATGGAGCCATGTCTTCGCTCCTAGTATGGTTCTTAAGGAGCCGTTTCTTAAACTGACATTGAGTAGAGAAGTGTTCTCTAGGATGCCTCTTTGGGGAGGGAGAGAGGAAGGTCTGTGCGCAGTAAAGATGTCAGAAGACGCTCACTCCACAGGAACCTTTAATGAAGGTTCCACAATGCCTTGAAGAAGCACACATGCAATCTATTCCAAGTGAGAGGAATTGAGAGCAGTTTTCCAAGCTCTTTTGATCTTGGCACAGGTTAATATCTCCTGGGCCTCAATCCTGGAACACAAGCCACCATTTTATTAGCTTGGCCAATGGCCATACCCACAATACTTTGTGCCTTCTACCCCTGGCCCCTGGCCTCTCACCTTGTGCTGGGGGTTGGGCACCTACGTAAGACAAGATACTGCGGTGACTTCAGTCCTGCGTCCTGTCTGTTTTTCCTTTTCCTCTCAGAGCCTTTCCCTAAGCATTGCTCTAACTTGGCTGTTGTCACAGACTAATTTGCTTCTAGCTAATGTCCAGTGGGGATTGCCTACCTGTTCCAACTACGTGACAAACGGAAGGTCAGCAAAGCCTGGAGATCCTCCATCTTTCTCTGGCCACCGGGCTGCACTCTGCCCACCTTGTTTGCCCAGGTGAGCAGGAAGCAGAAGAATGGCCTGAAGCAGGCTCTGCCAGGCTCTGGTGTCCCTTGGTATCTGCCACTCTTTTGCGTGTGCCCACACCCAGTTGGGCTTGTCCTGGCAGCGCTGCCTTCTGTCTGGGCTCTGCTTGCTCCCTTCCTCAGGTCTTAACCCTCCTGTAATGGAAAGATCCTAATGGCCGTTGATCTGCTCCAGCCTCCTAGTGGGTTGCAAACTTACGCAACCACCAGAATTATCGGGAGGCATGGGGTAAAACCTTAGAATTGCCTTTCTAGTAAGTTCTGTGGGATTCCAGTGCTGTTGGCCTGAGGGGCCGTGCTTTGAGAATTGCCGATCTATAGTTCCCAAATGTGAGATGCTTGGGAAATGTGGTAAGACATTATATTAGTTACTTGTCTTAGTTGCTGTGATAAAATACCCCCAACTTAAGAGAGAAAGGGTTTACTTGGGCTCACAATTTGAGGGCTCACAGTTTGAGGCTACAGTCCATTATGGTAGGGAAGTTCTAGAAGCCGGAGCCTAAGCATGCTGATCATTTTGCATCTGCATACGCTTCCTTGCTCAGCTGGGTTTCTTTATTCAATCTAGGACCCAAGCCTAGGGAATGTGCTGCCCATTCTTAGGTGGGTCTTCCCACCTCAACTGAGTATAATTAAAATAGTCCCTTCCAGGTATGCCCATACAAAGGCTCATTTCCTAAGTAAGATCCTATCCAGCTGACATCAATATTAACTACCACAGAAATGTATATTCCTGGGGCTCCCCTCGGACTTATTAAATCAAAATCGCTGGAGGACACTGTCCTTCCTATCTGCTTTTCCTTGCCCTGGCCCAGTGTGGACTGCTTAGGTCTTCCACCTTTCCTATTCTTCTGGCCGTGAATGCTCCTATTTGCTTGCTCTAAACCCCATCTCTGGCTCCTTTCCCAGCTTGCTCTGTGTGCATTCACACCTTATTGCTGAGTGGGAACTTTCTGTCAGTTTTGATTCTCTCTCAAACATTTTCTTTGATTTAGGGTGGCAAGATGCCCAGCAAAAATGCAAACTTCAGAAGGAACAACAAATATTTGAGGGGGGGGTGTTGTTAAGGTTTGAAATAGGGTCTCTATGTGGACCCAGGTTGGCGTTGGACTCAAGAAGCTTCTGCCTTAGTCTCCTGAGTACTGGGATTATAGGTGTGTGCTATCCTACTGTTTCAAGTAAGTTTTTAGTGAATGTCTCCTGCAGTATTTGTGACATAATTAATTAAAATATTGTTACTTGGGGTTGGGGATCGGGTTAAGTGTTTGCTGTACAGGCATGAGGACCTGAGTTGATGCCATCAAAGTTTGGGCATCAGGTGTGGCACACACCTTTAATCCTCAGCACTCAGGAGGCAGAGGCAGGTGGATCTCTGAGTTCAAGGCTAGCCTGGTCTACATAGCAAGTTCCAGGATAGCCAAAGCCACACAGAGGGACAACTGTCTCAATCAGAACAAAGCCGGGCATGGTGAATCATGCTTGTAATTCCAGAACTGAGGGTGGAGACAGGAGGATCCCAGGGTTTGTTGGCCAGCTAGTCTAGCTGAATCTGTGAGCTCCAGATAAAAATGAGATGCCCTGATTCAGAAAATAGATATTGAGTGACTGAGGAAGATATTTAAGGTTGACCTTTTGGACTCTACATGCATGCACACACTAATGTACTTATATTCTGTATGCACATGTACACACACGAACAAGTACCCACACAGAAATAAAGGAGCCTTCTAAGATGAAGGAGAAACCCAGTGGGAGGGAGAAAGAGCAACCAGGGGCATATCTGCCTCTACCTGGACTTAACCATGAACTGTGTGGGGAACATCATAATGTTCATTGCATCAAGTGTTCTGTATTTCCTCCTAACCAATCGAGCTGCCCCTTGTCATGCCGCCATTTTGGTTAGGACAGTTTTGACAAACCCTTCAAGGGTTTGCCCTTGGTCTCTCTTATTCTCGACCCCATCCTTTATCTCTTTAGGTCACCTGCCTGTCACCTGCTATCCACTCACTGATCAGTTTCTCTATAGACTTGCACCTCTGGTCTCTTCTCAGATCCAAGTTGCCTTTGTTCCTGGGTGCATCCCCTGTCCCATATGGCCAAGCTGTGACTTGACACACCAACATCAAGGCTCAGTATATTGAAGCCATCGACGATTTCTACTCCCACTTGGGGCTAAGATCAAGGCCTAATACATCCAAGCCCCCAGAGTCTTCCACTCCCAACAAGCCTCCAGAGACAACAGCTCAGTGCTTTTACTCATTCACTAATTTCCTCATGTTGCCGATGAGTTACCAGAATGGGCCAAAGTTCATTGTCAGGGTCAAAATTATATACAGGTATTTCATTGATGAGGCTGCCTTGAGGTGCATGCTTGACAAAAGGACTTAGGAATATAACCTTAGGTGGCAACGGGAAAGAAGAGCCCTTTAATTAATTTACTTGATTAATTTATGTCAATACAATTATAAGTCTGCTACCAAGGAGAGGGAAGCTTCTTTTAAAGTGTATTTTTAGTAATATTTTAATTCATTCTTTGATAGTTTCATACATGTATATCATGTTTCTTGATCATATCCACCCTTCACTCTCCCTAGATCCCCCCTAATGGGTCCCCCTTCCATGAAAAGGAATCTTCTACGAAGCTATCTACTAAAACAGCTTGCAATTTTTTCTTTTCCTTTGGAGATATTTTTTGGGGGAGGGAGTCACAAGAACATATGTAAACCACTTGGGGTTTGGGGGTGAAGCATGAAGCTGTCAGTGGGAGTGGTTTGGTTAGTTTACAACTCTAGGATTTTAGAAGGACAGAGCATTTGAGCTTGCTATGGGTGTTGGTTCAGAGGCAACGTAGGTTCAAAGCAGCCCACCACCACATCTCCACTGCTCAGTGATAGCAGCAGTAAAACCAGTCCATTCAGACATCAGGGTGTCACACAGAGCAGTCAGTGAACAAGACAAACGTGCACGTGCAAAGGGATCCAGCTGTGGTTTAATGCGCAGCCCGGGAGAGATGTGAATTCCAAGCCTGGAGAGGGGGACAGGGATCCTGGCTGGAAGCAGTTAGAGGTTAACTCAAGAGAAGGTGTCATGTGAAGCTGGATCTGAGTGAGTGAAAAATGCAGCGTTCTAGGGAATAGAGACATGTCCTTTCTATCCTCCAGAGGCCTGTCTACAGTCCGTCAGGAGAGGCAGGCAGGTGACAGCTTTGCTGCTCTCCCTCACTTGTATTCCTACTGGGAGGTTTTGTGTTGGGATATGTATGTAGGGTGTGTGTGTGTGTGTGTGTGTGTGTGTGTGTGTGTGTGTGTATGTGTATGTGCATGCATGCATGCATCCATGCCATGCATGCATCCACCTGGAGGTGGCTGGCCTTATAATCCACTATGAACTTGATTTTAATGTTCTTAAGGGTTTTTTGTTTTGTTTTGGTTGGTTGGTTTTGGTTTTTTTGAGACAATAGCCAAAGAATAGACAATTTCTTTGTGTAATAGCCCTAACTGTCCTGGAGACCATGCTGGCCTTGAACTCACAGAGATCCGCCTGCCTGGGATTAAAGGCATGCGCCACCACGCCCAGTTATGTTCTCAAGTTTTAACACATTCGTAAGTCATTTGGGGATGAAGTAATGGTATGGTTAATATAGGAGAAGAAGCCGGAGAGATTGTTGAAATACAAATTGTTGTCTGTTTCCATCCTTGGAAATTGAGGTTCTGAAGATCGGGGGTGGGCCCAGCAATCTGCCATTTTAAAGAGCTTGCCAGGCAATCCGATGACAGGGATCTTTGACAATATTTGAACGTAACTGCGGAAGATAGCTCCCCATGCCACAACCCTGCTTTAAAGAACCCTCTGTTGCTGAGAAGATAGTAGTCAAATGATCCTGGATGGAGGCCAGCTTTTCAGACTTCTTCACAGTTTCTCAGACCCAAATCCTAGGGAGAAAAACACAGTGGGAGACCCTGTCTCACCAAGGAAATGTGACCACATTATTGTCTCCTAAGAAAATGCTGTGTAAAGGGGTTGGAGAAATGGCTTAGCAGTTCAGAGCATTTTGCCTCTCTTGTAGAGGACCTGGGTTCAGTTCTCAGCACCCACATGGCAGCTCACAACCATCTGTAACTCCACTTCCAGGGTATCTTATGTCCTCTCTGGCTTCCACAGGCACCAAGCATGCACATGGTGCACATACATACATACATGCAAGCAACATACTCATCCACATAAAGAATAAAAATAAATCTTACGAAGAAAACACGGTTCGAGGTTAGTGGGAAGAGGTCACTATCCTATGTCCTTAGCAGAAATGGTTCTCACTCCTGATCAGCTCTGAACATTATGATGTTCCCCCACAGTTCATGGTTAAGTCCAGGTAGAGGCAGATATGCCCCCGGTTGCTTTCTCCCTCCCACTGGGTTTCTCCTTCCTCTTCTTAGGAGGCTCCTTTATGTGCTTTCATTACAGTGTCTACTTTGGTGGCATGTCAGTTTCTCCAAGCAGCCCAGATACTCCCCTCTGTGTATGACTGCCATCCTGGACAGAGGATGCTCTTGAGATACACCCACCATCATGTTCCACAAACCTGGGCTTTGGAGATGAGCTCTAACTTCATACATTCTTACTTTCATTGGAAACTCAAAGGGTTGCGAGTGTAGAAGAATGGATTGACACATGCCTGTCACACATTCATGCTTCCCAGGACAGAGCACTTTTGGGTGGCGAAGCCAACCCCAACTTGGGGTATGCGGGGGAGGATACAGTAGGATACAGGAAACAAACACTAACTTGATGCCTTCCTTACCTGCCTTTCTCATGAGGTCAGGAAGAATTTTGCCTCGATGCCATCTTATTTGTGGATGGATGCTGGCGAGCTGACTCATGTCACATACCATATTCCTTAGGGGCAGTGTCCTCTTTTAACGTGCTATGGTGATCGTCCCCTAAAGTCACAGAGTGAATTGTCACCAAATTTGAAAGGTGTCCGACGACAAGTTGACAGATAAAAGCACTAGAAAAACAGCCATGCGAGCTGGCTGCTGACAGGGAGAACTCTTGTAGCCAAAGGATGAAAACTCAGGCTATGATGATCTGATCAGAGCCGACATCAAGGCACGCCACAGGGCTAGTCCAGAAGTCTGGATTGAATGTGGATTGCTCTGCGCTCCTCCCTGATATTGCCCGACCCCTCCCTATACGTACAGCTGGTGCCTTCAGACATAAACTAGTGACATCAAGCCATATGGAGGAGCAAGGCACTGAAGAAGGAGGCGGCACTGGGTCCATTGATGAATCATTGTACTTGACACAGCAGTGTTTAAAATCGCAGGGCTCTGAGCTCCATACCTCATCAAAATCTCACTTAACCATAAATGTGATATTTAGGAGTTTTAATTTTTTTTCTCTCCTCTCTTCACTTGAGGTTTCCTTTTTTGTGGTGATAAAAAGTACCCACATGTCGTCATGTTTAAATAAAACAAGGGAAGTCACACAGCAACCAGGAGAATAGATCATTTTCACCCTGGTGGAAAATGCATAAAAAGCACAGTCAGATATTAGAGCAAATGACGCGCTAAAACAGCCCATATGTTTAGCCTATGATATTTGTTGCTTTTGTGGCAGCTATGAAATACGGAGTAACTCTGCATGTATGTGTGTGGTCCCGCTGAAGAAAGAAATGTACCAGTGAATTTATTCTCAGTAGACTAGTCTTTAATCCAAATTATGCTTTGGAACTGGAGTGGAGCTCATGTGTTTAGCATGTGACAAGCTCTTGAGTTCAATCCCCTGGACCAAACTCAAAACAAAATGATGCTTTGGGGCTGGAGAGCTGACATCCGGGTTCTGAGATTTGTGTAGTTAGGTGATTGTGTCACCGTGAGATCACGGAGTGTGCTTACACAAGCCTGGATGGTACAGGTCAGCCAGGAAATGCAACAAAGCTGGACAGAGTGGAATACAGCTCTAGTCCCAGGAGTCCCAGCCCTGGGGAGGCTGAGGTAGGAGGTTACCCAGTTCCATGACAGCCTGGTTAACCCTAGATAATGAGACACTTTCTCAAAAAGAAAAAAAAAAAAAGACAGGAAAACACACACACACACACACACACACACACACACGCACACACACACACACACACTGTATCATGACATACTGTTTTATAACAAATGTTTTGATGGAGTTAAGGGCATTTGTTCTTGCAGAAGACCTGGGTTCATTTCCCAGAATCCATATGGTGGTTCACAGGACTCTGTAACTCCAGTTCCAGGGGACCTGATGCCCTCTTCTGATCTCTTGTGGGCACCAGGCATGCACGTGGTACACATACTCACATGCAGGCAAAACACCCATATACATAAAATAAAAAGAAATGAATCTTAAAAAATAATTCTTTGGAAAAAAAATCATGGATGTGTCCTCACAGTTAAAGTTACTGCTTTAACTAGAGTAAGATTCCTGGGTCAGTGGCCCCACCCCTTGCCTGCGGATGCACAGGGTGCAGGAAAGCTGTCCCCCCACCCTCACCGCCACGGCTCTCCTTACTTCATTGCTTCTGGTGTAGCTGCAGGCAGAGAAAGACTCATCCTCCCTTGGAGGGGGCTGGCCAATAGGAATTTGATCGTGCTCCAGTGAATATATGGACAACAAAAAATGCACTTTTTCTTTCTTTTTTGGAGGTGGGAAGGTCAAGGGAGCGGGGGAGGGGTGAGAAGACTGGGAGGTAAGTGTGACTAGGGTACATGATGTGAAATTCCCAAATTTAAAAAAAAAAAATTCCTGAGTCAGATCTCTGTGACTTCATTTTTTAAATTTTTTAAGGAGTGTCTTTCTCCCCTAAGTGCTGGTAGTCTATATTGAACGAGTGAGTGTGGCTGTGTATGTAAAAGCAGATGCCTCTGTAAGAATACAAACAGAGCTCCATCAATGAGTTGATTTTGCTGTATCATTTACTGGCTACTGCAGCAGAGCCAGACGCATCCAGAGTATCTCAGGCTATCATCACCCACATGGTAAGGCACAAACCCAGGCTTTGCAGTGTAATAGAACTCTTAGGACATTTTTGAAATGAGAGGAAGAGTCACCTCAAAAGCATTTTGGCCAAGCGCTTGTAAGAGCCATCCTGCTTGGAGATGAGTTATGCATTTTAATCAGTAGCTTGTTCCAAATGTGTTTCCCCTTGCGCTGCTGACAACTGGGTGTCAGTAGCATGGCACACAGGACAAATTTACAAAAAAAGTAAACTCAGTTCATAGGAAAGGAGAAGAAATGATCCATTTTTGGACGTTGAAAGGTGTATGGTAATCTTCCAGTTGCTGACAAGTAGAAATATAATCTGCCAGTGGCCACATCATAAGAGCAGCAGATGGCAGTTGACTTCAAGGGGTCAACCCACCAGGAGGCAACTCCCTGATGAGTGAATCTCAGATAGGCAAGACCACAGACCCCAGAATGTCTTTTTCTTCTGTGCCTTTACATGTTTGCTGCTGCCAACTTTCTCTGATATCTAGCATGGTGTGAATGGGTGTGGGGAGATTCCCATTGCTTGTAATGTAGTGTGTTTATCTCATGAAAACTTCCCATTCTGCTGGGCATTTTTACTTGTGGATTATTATGAAGACGATGCCTTCCTAAGCTGTATTGTCTAATTGATGATGATAATAATATTAGTTTATACAGAGTTTTGATGAATAAAAATAAATACAAGAAAATGTTACACAGCTAGAGCCTATGAGTTTCACCTAAGGAGCTGCATAGATCACAGCTCAAGTTAATGATTAAGAAAAACAGTTCAGGGCTGGAGAGATGGCTCAGAGGTTAAGAGCACTGGCTGTTCTTCCAGAAGTCCTGAGTTCAATTCCCAACAACCACATGGTGGTTCACAACCATCTGTAATGAGATCTGGTGCCCTCTCCTGGTGTGTAGGCAGAACACTGTAGACATAGTAAATAAATAAATCTTTAAAAAAGAAAGAAAGACAGACAACTGAGTCCCAAGAGCCAGGCTGGCTCATATTCCTTTAATCTTAATACTGAAAGTTGCAGTCACAGGTTTTGGTGTGCATAGTTAGCTGAAACAAAGCCTTAAATAACTTCAGATTAGATGAGATGTTTTGATAATAGCTTTGAGATGAAAAAACCCCAGAAAACAATCTAAAGTGTTCACAAGGTTCACAAGTTCACAAGGACACATCGCTGAGGTAAAAAATACAAAGCAGCACAATTGTTACTAGCTGATGTACTTTCTTGCTAAGCTCGGTTGATGATCAAAGGTGATGATTAGTTCCTTGTACCCACTCCTGCCCACAATCTTCTGATATAAAAAACTATTGATGAATGGGTATGCACCCTAATGGTTTGAAGTAGAGCTGACTGATTCTTTTTCATATATAAAAGTTTGTTTAGCCAGGCGGTGGTGGCGCATACCTTTAATCCCAGCACTTGAGAGGCAGAAATAGGCAGATCTCTGTGAGTTTGAGGCCAATCTGGTCTACAGAGCAAGGTCCATGACAGGCACCAAAACTATACAGAGAAACCCTGTCTGGAAAAAACAAAAAAAACCCAAAACTTTTAAGTTTGTCATTCCTTTAAGATTCCTTATAAGATTACCTTTCAAGATAAGTAATAAAGTAATTGGCCCTTTCTTTGTATCTGTAAAATGCAGCCTGCCAGTAAAAGACCTGACTGAGAAGAATATCTTGCTTGCCTACACCATTAATCTATAACAACTTGCTCAGGTATGAATGTACATGAGTTCTTGGGATAATTTGTTTTTCACCTGTAATACATAATATGTTTGATCATGTAAGAGAGATGAAAAATATGTTTTTACCTGCATTCATTATAATCTTTCACTTGAAAAATAGAATGTAACCACATTGTAATTCCTATATTTCTTGAGAAACTTTGTTGGGGTATATAAGCTGTAGAAAAATGTATACAGTAGGAAAGAATACAGAAGAATAGAGAATAAAGAAGGAAACCATCAAGAGAGAATGAGTGTAAGTGTCTAAAAAGTCTAGTATGCACTACTCTGTGGATTCCCTTTGAGCCCTGAGCTTCTGGGGGCTGGCCCCCCAGGCAGCAAAAATAATCCTTTTAAAATATGATGTCTGTTTATTTTTATTTATTTAGTTTGTTATTGTTGAGACAAAGTCTCATATGCCCCAGGGCGACTTTGACACACTGAGTAGCCGAGGATGACCTTACATTCTGGATCCTCCTGCCTCTACCTCCCAAGTGCTATATTACAGGTGTGTGTCACCACACCCAGTTTTATGTAGTGCCAAGGATCAAACCCAGGGCTTCGCAGATGTTAAGACAAGCAGCCCACTCACTACCTGAGCTACAAACCCAGCCCTGAAGGTGATTTGTGTGTGGTGTTCATGTGCATTTGATGTTTGTATGGACACATGCTTGCCATGGCGCATGTGTTGTGGACAGATAACATCCTTGGGCGTCTTTCCTCTTAATCCCCTTTGTTATAGACACACTCTCCTCTTGTTCACCCTTGTGTAAGATAGTCTAGCTGGCCCTTGAGCTTCCATAACTCCCCTTTCTGCCTCCCATCTTGACTCAGATATGATAGGATACATGTGGTGGTTTTTATAGGAGTTGTGGAGATCCGAATCCTGGGCCTCAGGATTGCACAGCGCGTGCTGTATCCACTGAGCCACGTTCTCAGCCCCTGGGGGTGGTTTTTTAAAGGAAACATTGGGACAGGTGTTTGGAAATGCTACTGTTACATAAAGCAACAGCAGGAGCCATGAGGTCTGTGTAGAGTAATACCATCTGTGCACATTCAAACAAACTTAGAAGGAAACGTTCTGAGACCGCTTTACGCTTGAGTCTGGTACCACAGGCCTGTAACCCCAGCTGCTTGGGAGACTGAGGCAGGAGGATCATAAAGGCCATCTGTCTGGGCTGCAGAGTGAGTTCAAGGCCTGTCTGTGCAACAGAGTCTGTCAAAAGGTAAGGGGAAAAATAGTCATATAGCTCAGTGGTAGAGAGCTTTTTTTTAAAAATTTTTTTTAATTTTTTTTTTTTTTTGGCAAATGCAAGGCCCTCAGTTCAATCCTCAGTCTAAAAATAAAATAAAATTCAAAAGGAAGAATAACTGTAGGGTTGAAGCTTTAGCAGACATGGGAGAGCTTCAGCTGGCTAACCCCTCCTCCCAAACAAGTGGACACTGGGCAGAGGGCTAATAATTCATAGGGGCAGTTTAAGAAACGTCTTGGGAGAATTGCATGAAATTCTGCAAATCAAGGAACAATTGTGGCTACCTGCCTCTGTAAGGAATCCTCCCAGCTACTATAATCTTTGAAATCAAATTTAGAAAGGTTAGGTGGTTTTAAAACATAGCGAAATCTAGTCCATCAAGATGCTCTTCCCCCCACAAGGGTACTATTTTGGCAGGAGCCAAATGCTTATTTTGTCTGTAACTTTAATTATGACATGATTATTATAATTGTAACCATAAATTTAAGTCTAGTTTTCTTTGAAAAATTATACTTATTTGTGCATATATGTGTATATATTTATGTGTATTTGTATGTGTGTGTGGGGGGCGTGTATATGACACAGCACATGGGCAGAGGTCAGATGGCGACTTGTAGAGTAGTTTTCTCCTACACCGTGAGTTCCTGGGGTTGACTTCCGCTCCACAGGCTTGGTAGCAAGTGTCTTTACCATTGAGCCATTTCACCAGCCTCAATCCCAGTCTTATCGTGAAAATAACACACACAGATATGGAGATATTTACAAACTGTATATTGGGGTGCATGTGTTAGTGTTTCCTGGGTGGTACATAGTGGAAAAATTAGGATCCCCAAACCAGATTCCCATCCCTTTGATGGGAGGCCTGTGACTGTCTGGAGGAAGGGTTGGGATGCCGACTGGTCCAGGGATTTTTGTTATGGAAACAGCATCACTGTATCAATGGACATTAGCAGAGCAACCACGGCAATCAAATACAATAGGAAATTGAAATGCTCCCCATGAATAGTACTAACAATAGCTAAATCTCTGAGTGAGCTCTGTGTGCCAAGAAGTGCCCCGTGCCTTCTCTCAGACTGTCCTACACATCCACAACAGCCACACAAGGTCTGAGTCATAGCGGGGATGCCAACAGGGTTGGTTTCACAGTACCCATGATACCTTTTGGAAGTAGGGGGCTGCCCTTTTGGACAATTTAGGAAGCTGCTTAGGTTTCCTTGCAAGTCGAGGGGATTTTGGTTCCATGAAGAGCCTGGTCCTGTGCCCTGCTGTGTAAAACTATAAAAATAGAACCGGAGAAGAAAGGTCAAAATTGAGTTTCCATACGTAATTACGTTATCACTGACCCTTACCAGTCCCCAGAGATGTGCTCTGAGCTGTTTTCCCAGCAAGTGGAAAACAATCTAGCTGCCCTGCAGGCTTGCCTCCTGGGTTCTGCCTCAGGCTAGGCACCTTCCTCACGCTAGAAGATTAACACCTTCCAGGAGGCAATTTGTCCTGATTATATAAAGGGAACAGAGACTGATGGCCCGTCACTCTGGTGCTAAATGGTCTTGGCATGGTCAGTTTTGTGGGTGGGTGGCCTGTAAGTGGTTCAAAAGATCCTCCTTGGCTGAATACTGTTGCTGTTTAAAAATTCTTCATGG
Organism: Peromyscus attwateri; assembly: GCA_902168425.1. NCBI lineage: Eukaryota > Metazoa > Chordata > Mammalia > Rodentia > Cricetidae > Peromyscus > Peromyscus attwateri. The sequence goes on from CABHPP010135540.1 coordinate 23,665, forward strand.
AGAGGGGGTGAGGGATGGGGTGGGGAAGGTGGTAATGTTACACGCCTTTAATCCCAGCGCTCGGGAGGCAGAGGCAGGCAGATCTCTGTGAGCTTGAGGCCAGCCTGGTCTATAGAGCAAGTTCCAGGACAGCCAGGGATACACAAAGAAACCCTTTCTCAATAAATAAGTAATTTTTTGTTTTGTTTTTCAAGACAGGGTTTCTCTGTGTAATTTTGGTGCCTGTCCTGGATCTCACTCTGTAGACCAGGCTGGCTTTGAACTCACAGAGATCTGCCTGGCTCTGCCTCCCAAGTGCTGGGATTAAAGGCGTGCACCACCACCGTCCAGCTAAAATTCATCAGTTTTTTTTTAAACAAAGGGCCCTGTATTGTAATTTTGCACTAAGCCCTGTGAACTATGCTGTTGGTCTTAGGTCTAGGCCAGGATGGAGCAGTCCATATGGGGCAGCTTGGAGCACTTGCCTGAGCTGGTGGCCAACTCCAAGGCTCATTTCTACCTTGAAAATCAAGTCTAGGAGTAAACTCAGCCTCAACCCACCCGGACTTTGAATGGTTGTGTTACAAAGTCCCTTGGCAAGGTGGGCAGAGAAGGCAGCTGAAGCCCAGGGGCGTTTTGGGGCCTAGGGGGTGAGAACCCATCCTCTCTTTATTCCTGAGTTTGGCCACTCACCACGCTAGCACATAGAATTGCACCACCCACCTCTTTCAAACTGAATTCTAACAGTGCTCCGGGAGCACTACCGTGCAACTGCCCTGCCCACCCCGTGTGTGGGGAGCAAGCTGCTGCCACAGAGGGCCTCCCTGGAGGCCCCAGCGCAAGACTGAGCCTTTGCTAGCCACATAAAGGGCCAGCAGTTCCATGCCAGGCACATGGTAGAGACACATGGAGAGTGTAGGCAGTGATGCAAAGTCTGTGGAGAGCAGATTGGTGGTTATGTTTTCTCCCTAGGCATGCACACAGGAGACTGATCGGAGCTCTTATTGATCAAGCATCTATTCACCACCACACCCTTTCGTACAGCTTCTCACTTAACCCCCAAACAGCTGAGTTTTTTTTTTGTTTTGTTTTGTTTTTTGTTTTGGAGGGGGAGGGCAGGCTTCTTGCTTTTCATTACAGTTGAAACATGAGGGTCATTCCTTATAAGCCAGGATCAGAATCCCTTGTTCACCTCGTCTAACCCCCAACTCCCAGGAAGTATGGTCGTTCAGTCATCGAGCCTGACTGTGCTTGAGATCTGAATTGATCAGGGATAAGATCCAAATGATTAAAACACCACTTGTGTGGAATACATTTAAGGACACTGCATTTCTTCTTGTCTCAGTCCCTTGAATCCCAGACTCCGGAAGCATCTTTGTTGCTGGAGGATGCAGGCAGGGAGCTAAGGAGTGGACTCCAGGTCTTCCTTTCCAAGAGGATGGAGAGGCCCTGGGCAGGGGGCAGAGCCTGGGGCCAGAATGGTAGAACAAACTTCTAGTGATGAGTCTCCTGGACATTGTTTAGAGAGCAGAGGGGTGGGGCACATCTTTTTGCTGAACTTTGACAAGCTGCTTTTGCTAACAATTACAAAACTAACTTAGACTAAGTTTTGCTAACAGATGCAAAACTTGTTAGTGTTCTATGGGCACTGGAATGATCAGCATGTTACATTTGATTTTTATTTTTATTGTTTTTAAATCATACTTTAAAATTTTTATTTATGTATATGGGTGTTTTATCTGCATATATGTCTGTATATGCCTGGCCAGAAGGTGTCTGAACCCCCAGAACTGGAGTTACAAATGGTTGTGAGCCATCATATGGGTGCTGGGAATTGAACCCAGGTCCTCTAGAAGAATAGTCAGTGCTCTTAACCACAGAGCCATCTCTCCAGCCCCTTTTTAAAAATCATTTTTTGTTTTTTTGGCAAGACAGGGTTTCTCTATGTAACCCTGGCTGTCCTGAAACTCTCTGTAGACCAGGGTGGCCTCGAACTCAGAGATCCACCTGCCTTTGCCTCCCGAGTGCTGGGATTGAAGGTGTGTGCCACCAACACCCAGTTTTTATTATTTAAAAAATTATTATTAAAAAAAATTATTATTTATTTTTGAGATGGAGTCTCACTATATAGTCTTGGCTGGCCTGGGACTTACTATGTAGACCAAGCTGGACATGAACTCAGAGATCTGCTTGTCTCTGCCTCCTACATGCTGGGTGTGTGCCACTATATCTGGTTTTATTTAAAAATAGAAAGCCACAAGTCACCGTCATTTCATAGTGCCGGGCTCTAGTCACAGCAGCTCAGATTTACTGCTGACAGTCCTGGTGTACAGTCCCCACGAAGACATGTCAGTCACTGAGTTATCCCTTCTTGCTGTTTGAACCATGAACTGGTATCTTTTTCTCTAGTAATGATATATTTCATTTCTGGAAGTTCCGTTTGATTCTCAGTTCTTCTATAAAAATACTGCCTTGCTCTTCTACTTTTATCTCTAAAAATACTATTTTATGTGTATGTGCCTGAATGTATAGGTACATACTATGTGCATGCAGGTCCCTTCAAAGATCGGAAAGGGGCACACTGAACTAGAGTAGTAGGTGCTTATGAGCATCCAATGTGGATGCTGAGAACCAAAAGTAGGTCCTCTGGAACAAGTGTCTTAACTGCTGAGCCATTTTTCCACCCCACTCCTTAGTTTAAAAAAAAGTGATATGCTCTTGTGCTGTGTGATGACATTTTTGCCAACAGGGAACCAAATATAGAATGGTGCTTCCATAAGGGTAATAATAGAGTTGAAGGTTTTTATCATTAGTGATGTCATAACTGTCCTAAGGTCGTGTGTGTGTGTGTGTGTGTGTGTGTGTGTGTGTGTGTGTGTGTGGTTTATGTATGTGTATTAGTACTGTACTGGCAACTGTATTGACTAGTTTTATGTTTACTTGACATTAGTAATCAGAGATAAGGGGGCCTCAATTAAGAGCGAGCCTCCATAAGATCGGCTGCAGACAAGTCTGGAGGGCGTTTTCTTAATTAGCGATTGATGGGGGAAGACCCAGCCCATTGTGGGTGGGGCCATCCCTAGGCTGGTGATCCTGGGTTCTATAAGAAAGCAGGCTGAGCAAGCCATGAGGAGCAAGCCAGTAAGCAGCACCCCTCCATGGCCTCTGCATCAGCTCCTGCCTCCAGGTTCCTGCGCTGCTTGAGTTCCTGCCCTGATGGCTTCTGATGATGAACTGTGATGTGGAACTGAAATAAACCCCTTCCTCTCCAAATTGCTTTGGTCATGGCGTTTCAGACAGCAATAGGAACCCAAACTAAGACGGCAGCTTACGGAAGGAAAGGAGTATTTGTGCTTACAGTTCCTGAGGCATAAGAGTCCTCCTTCGTCAGAGTTGGGAAGTGTGGCAGCAGACGGGTCCAGTGGCTGGAGCAACAAGCTGAGAGCTCACATCTTACAGTGTAAGCAGGAAGCAGAGAGAGTGAACTGGAAATGATGTGAGGCTTTGAAACCTCAAAGCCTACGCTCGGTAGCATACTTCCTCTAGCAAGGCCGTATGTCCTAAACCTCCCAAACTGCACCATCCACTTGGGACAAGGTGTGCAAACATCTTGAGCCTCTGGCGGACATTCAAACCGTCACAGAGTGTGTACACATGAGTGTGGCTGCATGTGCATGCATGTGCATGCGGAGGCCACAGGCCAACTTGGGGTGTCTTCCTCACTTGCTCTGTATTTTTGAGACAGGGTCTCTCATCGGACCTTGTGCTCATCAATTCTGTTGGGCTAACAGGCCAATGAGCTCCAGAGGCCATTCTATCTCTGGCCTCTTCCTCCAGCACTGGGGTTACAGATGCTCGCCACCACACCCAGCTTTTTACGTGGGTGTTTGCGGATCCAAACTCAGGTCCTCAGGCTTGCACAGCAGACACTTAGCAACAGATCCATCTCTCCAGCCCTCAGCCCTGATGTCTTGGTGCAACACATCACTCACGTGTTCTTAGTGCTACTGGTGTAAACACACGTACGATACTGACAGTGGTGTAAGCAAGAATAGCATGTGCAACACCCAGTAATAAACATACAACGTCACTAGTTTACACTCCATACTATTTCATATTTTGGAGTGTATTCTTTGTATTTACAAACAAACATTTGTTCTAAAACAGTATGCCATGATACGTTATGAGGAGCCTCATACATTGTGGCCTCTTGCCTTCCTCACCTCTCTCTCTCCTCTTTCTCTCTCTCTCTTCTTTCTCTCTCTCTCCTCTTTCTCTCTCTCTCCTCTCTCTCCTCTCTCTCTCTCTCTCTCTCTCTCTTTGAGAAAGTGTCTCATATAGTGTTTCCCAGGCTGGCATGGAACTTGGGTCCTCCTACCTCAGCCTCCCCATGGCTGGGACTAGAGCTGTAGTCCACGATGTCCAGCTTTGTTGCATTTCTTGGTTGGCCCGTACTGTCCAGGCTTGTGAAAGCACACTCCATGATCTCACAACAACACAATCACCCAGCTGCATAAATCTCAGAACCTGGCTGTCATTGGGTAACAAGGCTGTGATCCCTCTTTAGCGCTGCATCAGGTAAAACGTCGTGGGTCTAATTGTGACGTCTGATTCTCACTTTCCGGGATTGTTTGGTTTTGCTTATGAAAAGACTGGCTACAAATCTTGACTCTGAAGTTAATTTTTAAAATCACAGATGATTAATCAGGTGAGTTCTTCTGCCCAGGGGAATGCTAGGGCTGTCATTATGTTATTCATGGCCTACTTTTCTAGATTTTTATTTGATTTTAATAGAAGATCCATTTGCAGCTGGGTTCAACTCATGGCTGGACTTGGTGGCCATTTTCTATTTGGAGGTTATTCTTCTACCATGGATTAATCTTCCACTGTGTGTAATGAAAACATAACTGAGCCAATTCCCTCTTCTCTGAATCTTGGTTTCTTTTTCTGTATGAAGAGGGTGATAACAGGAAGGGGTGGGGTTCCTTTATTCTGGACTAGGGTGCCTGTCTGGCCTGATGCAAATGCTGGAATGATATCAATTTTCTTCTTTTCTTCTCTTTCTTACTCCTCCACCCTCTCTCTTCAGGGTCCCATGCAGCCCTGGAGTGTCTTGAAATCACTATGTAGCTAAGGATGACCTTGAAATTCTGATTCCCCTGCCTGTACTTCCTGAGTGCTGGGATTATAGGTGTGTGCCATCACTTCGGGCTTATACAATGCTGGGGATTCAACCGTTCCATGGGGATAAGTACTCTGCCATTGGATCAGCAGCCCCAGCCCTCAACCTTCTTGAGAACACTTGCCTTTGAATGAATCTTTTCTACTACCCCTTACAGTCCCAAATCAGAAGCAGTCTGATACAGCCAACCACAAATCATTGCTAACTCCTTGCCTTTTCCACAGTGGTCCTCTGAGTTGGCTGATTCATCTTCATCCTTGTTTCCCTAGATACCACCTCTGATACAGACCAGGCACATCCTTTTCTCTACCTATGCAGAATTACCAGTCTTAATGGCTCTATTATTCCCTTTGGACCTCTAACAAGATCATCACTCCATCTTTCAGAGCTCAATTAATGTTCCAAAAGCCTCGCTGAAGGATTCTGACTAGGTTTAATCCACCTTAATCTTTCCTTTATGCATTTAAAAGCCTCTATGAGGTGTACCGTAGAGGTAGCTTCCCTGGAAATGATAGGTTTTGTTCATGGTGTGGCTTTGGGCGTAGTCCTACCTGGACTGTTTACCTAAAGGGACATGGTACACCATGGGTATACACAGGTCCTGAGTCCCTCATCCAAAATGTGTGGGATCTGAGTGTCTTGGATTCTGCATTTTTTTTGAGTATTTTGTATGTATGTAGTTGAGATGCTTTAAGGATGGTACCCAAGTCTAAAGATAAGACCCACTTTTGTTCCAGACAAACCACCAACTACAAGTAGTCTGCAGGTAACTCCACACAATGTTTCAATGCAGCCGTCATTTGGGGTCAGGTATGGAATTTTCCACTTGAGCGGCCACATTGGCGTTGAGTCTCAGGTTTTTGAGTCAGGTGTTCTCTGGGGTTAGGATGGAAAGAGGAATGGGGATTGGAAGAAAAGTCGCATGGTTTGGGACTCCTAGATTTAATAGGTCATCTCTGTTGGGAAGTCATTTCAAACGAGAGGCACCTAGGGCTGTGTTGACAGAGTTCACGGAATGAACAGGCCGCGACACACTATTCATAGTGTCAGACCTGGAAGCCCAGGAGAACACAGACATTGAGCATGGCCCCTCTTCTTTATCTTCCCCCAAAGAGATGAACTCCCAGGAGAGGAATTCAGTCGGTCTCTATCCCTTGGGATTACTGTCTGGTACCAAGGGTCCACCTCTGGGCTTTGCCTCAACTCTTTACTAAGAATGACACGTTTTCATTTGTGCAGTGTTTAGGGGTAACAAAGTGCTGTGAGGCAAGAAAAATGGGTGCTTGCATTCCAATTTTATTACTACAGGATCTGAGAAGTTGAGCTGGAGAACAGGGTTTGAACGTATGGAGTTTGAACGTGCATTGTCACCTCAGGCTTTGTAATTATAGAGATGCTAACGTGAAGATGACCATGTGGACCTTCTGGATTCTTACTAGGTTCCTCTGAGGTGAAATTCACATGGCATACAATTATTTCTAAAAAGAACTCATCAGCACTTAGTACATTTGCAGTGTGATGATCGCCACCACCATTTTCAAAGTGTCCTCCCCCGGGGTCAGGTGCAGAATATAAGGGAGAATGTAAATGAGGCATGCAGCTCTGGCCTTGTCCTGGACCAATGGTCTGTATCTTCAGATTTAATCCAGATTTCTCCCAGATGTCAGCTGATGTAGAACTAGGAATTACCTAAAATTAGCACCATTTGAAAGGTTGAGGGGACATGACATAATTCATATCCCAATCTAGTTTTCTTCCAAAATGGCGTACTCCCTTCCAGGGAAACTCCCCGAGCAACCAAGACAACATCTCCCAGGAATCAACTACATTATCGAAGAGCCGCCTCTTGGTTGGAAGGAGTTTGTCTTCCCAGCCAGACTGTGACATGCATAGCTCAGGAGCTGTCACAATGCTCTCATTGTCTCAGGTACAAGGCTAAACAGGCGCTGAGTACATGCCTACCTGTTGGGTGGAATAGAACAGGGACCAGTCACCATCAGGTGACCAGGGGTTTCACTTCTTTTAAACTGTGGGTTTGGTGAGTGACAAGATATGCTTGTCATAGGGCTGCGATGGAGCTGGACAGGGCCAGTCTAGACTCTGGTCTTTATCCCCCAGCAACCCTGCCTGGCATAGGACCTGAGACACTCTGGCTCCCACACCTGTATATGCATCAGATGGAGGGCGAGAACAAGGGCCAGGCTCAGCTAAGAATAAAACAGTCTTTCAGTAAAGGCTCTGCCCGCCCCCCCCCCCCAAAAAACCTGGGGGCAGGCAGGCTTCCAAGAAATTGTGACAGTCCCTTTGGCTTCTGAGGGCACCAAGGATAGAAGCAAGATTGGCCACAGTCCAGGGCTGCTGCAGCTGAAGGCCTGGAGAGGAGCGTAGCTGGGACTTTGGATGAAGATCCATCCACTCAGGGTCCTAGAAACTGGCAGTGTTGGGAACCTCCTTCCGGGGGTGTCTCATGGCTCTCCACAGCATCATTCCAAGGATGCCAACCAGCAGGCCACCGACTGCTGCCACTGGTACTGCCCAGTACAGCACGTTGGAGGATGCTTCAGCCGTCTGGTCTGGAAGGAGCTGACTATTCCGAAGGGTGTAGAGGAAAGGGCTTTCCTGGGGAAGGAGGCAGGAGGCACAGAGGTTAACGGGCTCCATCCACCCATCCATCTGCCTCAATCCCATCTCTAAAAGAGTGCAACGACCTCCTTGCTGTGTGTCCTTGTAAATCTCCTTCACGTTGTACCTGAACCTTCCCTGTGAGGATGGGTCTCTCAAGTGATCAAAACCCAGCTATGACCTCTTTGGTTTCCCACCAGCCTTTCCTTTCAAATGGAATTTGGAAGGTGGGCAGTTGGTAAGCTACTGTTGGAAGTCTTGGGGTGCTAGCTGATTGGGGTCTTTCTCCATCCCAGGAGTGCCTAGGGCTCAGGAAAAGTCAAGGCAACAGGAGGCCTGATCTTGTAGTGGATTCAAGCCCCCAAGTGGGAAGTGGATAGGGCGGGGGGGGGGGGGGGGGGGAAGCATCTGAGCCTGCCTCCTGCTGCCTTCTTAGTAAACAAACCTCAAGCACTGCTCTAGGGGCCTGGGTTGGGAGCTCTGATAAGCACCTGAGGACTATCCTGTCACTGTCCAGGAGGAAGACATGCAGAACAACCACATTAAAAAGGAGAGGGTACACACAGAAGAGGGAGCCCACCACAGGGGGATGTTTGCAGGCAGGGGCAGTAGGACTAAGACAAAATGGAGAGACACCCAGGGGATAAGGAAGCAATGGAGTCAGAAGGAGGTGGACATTTTCACAGGCAAAGCCCATAGCAAACAGAAGTAAACCGTACATGCACACTACTGGGAAGTGGGTCCATTTGCCTAGAGTGTGAAAGTGTGTAATAGTGGGAGGCAGGTCTCCCCTCTGGGCAGCGGTGAGCAGATAAGGATCTAACATCCTTGACAAGACTGGGGTTCCTTTCCAGGACATTTCTAGAAGCAAGTGAAGGATGACGGAGAAGAGGAGAGCTGGAGGGACGGGGGAGCAGACAGTGTCTTCACGGTCCGCTCCCTTCCCTGAGCTCCTAGCGTAGGGCTGGGCACTACAAGATGCTCAAGTCCTTCTGAAGTAAAGTAGTTCGCGCATCTAGCCAGCACTGTCTAACGTGACTCCTCTCTGCCACTGCGTTGCTGGCTCGTGCTTCCCCTACGGCGTGGCAGTCAGAAGGGAAAGCGGTGATGCAGTGAGTGAGTGGCACTATGTTTCAGTCCCGCCCCCACACATCCAGCCAATGTAGGGCAGGTGGGGTACTCATTGCTCACTCACAGGTGAAGGACACTTGAGTTTGGTTCGGCTGTATGTGAAGTTATTGGAGGTCGTCTTGCGGCCCACTGGTTCCAGCTGGAAAGAGAAAAAAAAGATACTTGACTGTGTGGAAAGCTGGGATCCAGCTTACATGGGATACTCTTTTGGAAGGGTGGGTTCAAACCAGCAACTTGCTAAGATCTGCTGCACAGCAGAGCAGCTCTGGTCAGAGCCGACTTTTGACTCACAGGGAGAAAAGTCTGTCTGAATAGGGCAGGACCCCTGAGTTGATGCCTCTAGACTTACCCAGAAGGACCCTAGGGCCCCGGCAAAGAACGATGCATCTGTCATGAATCTCTTAAGATCTGGGACCAGAATGCCCACTGCCTCTCCACTCGTGGGTGGCAGTGACTGCAGACACTGTATCTTGAATTTTATCAAATGGTGATCATATTTACCAACTTGTCCCAGTGTGTGCAGCTAGTCAGTTTCAGGAGAACTTTGAAAGCATATTGGTTACCATGGCATCCTTACTACACTTGGCTTGCCAACCTTCAACTGGAATCTTACTGGAACTGTTTTATGGGTTGTCACACAGATGAAAACATTGACTTGAAATATCCCAGGGAGCAGCTGTGGTTCGGTGGGGTGCTGTTTTAAAAGCTTCCGTATCAGACTCTGGGAGAAGTAGCAGGAATATGACATTCCCCCACCCTAGCAACTTTAGGTAGTCGTCTGTCCTGGGCGTGTGTCTCCAGGGGAGGAAAAGATCAGGCACTTTGAACTGGTCTGGCCTTTACCTTCAGGTCTGTTCTTGGCCACCAAGCCCCGATAAATGCAGGAAGTAAATACTCTCTCCATGCTGGTGACAGAGCTCATGCTGGGGCCTGATCTCACTGTCTTCTGAATGCCTTCCACACCCATTTCTTAGGAACTCAGAGGAAGAGGAATGGCTGTAGGCTTGGAAGAGATGAGCCCATGCCGGAGCCCTGGCTCAGCTGATGTGACCATGCAGGGCCAACCGGTTGCCTTCTCCAAGGCAGCAGGGTGGCTGGGTATTAACTGTGGTGGAATTTCTAGGACATTTATTTTAGGGCTTCCAGAGAAATGATGACATGGAAGCATCCATGGACTGGGATGGGTTATGGGTATAGATCTATTTCCACTTTCTCAGAGTCAAGGGAACGCAACAGCGCTCTAGCAAACAGAAGCACAGGGAACAGAAGGAGGGTTAAAGGTCAGGTTGGCTGATTCCCAGGGCGGCTCTGAGAACTGACTGGCACAGAGGATGACTGTGACCCTGCGGGTTCAATGAGCCTCTATCAATTTCCTTTTCCTGTTGCTTCCCACCAGAGTGCATCTACTCCATCCTTAAGCCTCCATCACCTAGGCTGCTGTTCTTTATTGTTATCGATTGAATGATTTTTCGAGATAGGTTTTCTGTGTAGTTTTGGTGCCTGTCCTGGATCTCGCTCTGTAGACCAGGTTGGCCTCAAACTCACAGAGATCCACCTGGCTCTGCCTCCCGAGTGCTGAGAATAAAGGCGTGTGCCACTGCCACCTGGCTATTGTTATTTATATAGGCTATTGTTTTTGCAGTCAGTTATACTATATTCACAGAAAGTCCCTCCCTAACCTGCCCCTTGGTAGTTAGCCCTATGATCCCCACTACCTACTCCTCCCTTAGGGCATCTCAGTTAATTCTGTGGTTTTGAATACTTACGTTGGTTGCACTAACGCCACTTTTCTGTCGTGGTTGTCAAATCTCACCTGGACTTCCCCATTTGAGCTCTTGCATGTGGCAGACCCCAATACCTCTGTGTCAATGTCTAGGAGGCAGCTCCCCCTTCCCGTGTCCGAAACAGAACGCAATTTCCAAGGAGATGGATGTCTCTCTTGCTATTTGACCACCTGCTCAATGTCTTAGACCCCAAACCCAGAAGGCCCTCCCTAGTCACCTCCCTCAGCCAGTTTTTGTTTTGTTTTGTTTTTCCGAGACAGGGTTTCTCTGTGTAGCTTTGCACCTTTCCTGGATCTCGCTCAGTAGACCAGACTGGCCTCGAACTCACAGAGATCCGCCTGGCTCTGCCTCCCGAGTGCTGGGATTAAAGGCGTGCGCCACCACCGCCCGGCCCTCAGCCAGTTTTAAATACACCCCAGGATAATCACAGCTCTCCTCCATGGCTGTCACCCTGGACCCAGCCACATTGCATACATGCTATCTTTCCGCTTCTATCTTTGATCCCAGCCCGTGCCTGCACAGTGACTTAGAGGGCAAACTGGAACACGTCAGCCCCTTGTTTAAAACAGCCGAGGATGTGGCCCTTGCCTGTCTTTCTGACCCTGGTTCCTGACCGCTGGAGCATCACACACTGGCCTGTATGTGCCTCAGAAGCTTCACGCTCATTCCTGACTCCACGCCACATGGCTCCTATTTCTCCTCCCTGGAACACTGCGGCCCAGACCTCTGCCTGCCTGGCAACCTCGTGACATTAAGGTCACAGGCCATCAGTGTCACCCTCACTACCACCCTATGTCCCCACCTCCCTGCTTTACTTCTCGTAAAGCTCAATGCAGCCGGTTGTACAGGACCTTGAGTTGGCCTAACTTGAATATCATTTGTCTTCTCCTGGCCACACGATTCACGCTCCATGAGAGCAGGGATATTCTTTATTCTGTTATGTTTTTGGCACCTGGAACAGTACCTATCACGTAGTAGTGCTGGATAGTGGTTGATGAATGGATGGAGAAGTGGAAGTCTGAGGGTCTTGAAGGGGAAAAGGCCTGGTACAGCCCCAGAATGTGGAGTTGTTTTTCTAGATCCAACCTTTCCTAACACAGGCGCTGTGGGGTACCAAAGATGCAGCCAATCTCAGGGCTCAGCAAGGCGCAGTGGAGCTGGCAACCAATGGCCCAGGGAGGTAAAAGAGAGGTCCCTGGGATAGCTTCCCCTTGAGTGTTTAGACTAGGCAAGGGAGTGAGAAAGAACACACACACCACGCACTCCCCCCCCCCAAAAAAGAAAACCCAAGGCAAAAGGCCAGTGTGAACTGCAAAGGAAAGGCAGGGTCTCCTTAGCATGGTGGCCAGAGAAAGGGATTGGGGCTAAGTCCCCAAAAGCCTTGTATGCTACGCCAAAGGGTCCTAACCTGTTCCCTTCCTATCTGTCATAGTGGCACATGACTTTAATCCTAGCAGTTAGACAGATCTGTCGGTTCTAGACCACCTTGGTTATATGGCCAGTCAAGGATATGGAGTGGGAGCCTGTCTCAAAAGGAAGAAAGAAAAGAGCACCAACTCTGAGACCTACTCCAGACAAATATATCAATTATATATCGATGGGTGTCTCTGTGTGTGCATATGAGAACAGTTGCCCTCAAAGACCAGAAGGGCACCGGATCCCCTGGTGTCACAGGCAATTGTAAACTCCCTGTGCTGGATAGGTTTTTGTCAATTTGACATATGCTATAGTTGTCTGAGAAGAGGGAACCTCAATTGATAAAAATACCTCCATAAGACTGGATTGTAGGTAAGCCTATGTATGGCACATTTTCTTAATGAGTGATTGATGTGGGGACAACCTTGCCCGTTGTGGGCAGTGCCCCTGGATGATAGAAGAAAGCAGGCTGAGCAAGCCAGTAAGCAGTGTTCCTCCGGGTTCCTTCACGGATGGACTGAACTGTGCTGTGGAACTGTAAGCTGAAATGAACCCCAATTTTCTCTTAGGTTTCTACTGCTGCTGTAAAACATCATCCCCTGACACTGTCCAACATAGCTGGGAACTGAACTTGGGTTCTCTGCAAGAGCAGTATGCGCTCTTAAGCGATATGACAAGACATCTCTCCAGCCCCATTGTTATATTTTAAAAGTACTGTTTCTGGAAGCTAACAAAGAGAGAAACAAATACACTGCAAATAAGCAGCTGATCATTTGGGTAAAGAGAACATGACCAGTACTCAGAAGGGCTCCTCCTGCACCTCCCCCTCATCCTGTTCACTCAAAGAGAGATCATCAAGAAAAACTTTTAACACCTTACAGTCAACTGCTTGCCTTTGAGGTAGGTGTGAGTGTGTGTGTGTGTGTGTGTGTGTGTGTGTGTGCGCGCGTGTGTGTGCGCGCATATACTGTTGAAGTTTGCTTACTCTTGGCGTGTGAAAATACTCTAGCTTACGGATGTGCAATAGTTTGTTGATAGACACTTGGTTATGTGTGTAGTGCTGCTATGAAAACTATAGTATGTATCTTTTTAGTGGACACTTGTATACTCTTCTCTCCAGGATAGAATTGTTGGGTCTCAGGAAATACACAGGCTCAGCATTGGTAGATACACAAGAGCTTGTCAAAGTGCTTGTAAACACTCAACTACATTTAAAAGTCACCAGAGGATGGTCTAGGGAGATGGCTCCAGAGGACTGTCATATGTAGCAGGGGCTGAGAACTGTTGTATAGTGGCTGTGAGTCTAGAGACAGGGATGCTGAGGAGGAGGAGGAGGAGATGGGATTACAATTGGCGTAGGGTTTGTAGTAGCTAAGGGTCTATTGTGTAGCAGTGGTGGAATAGGTCTCTAGAGGAAGAAGTGTGGATTATTAAGCCAGGAGAGGCAAGAGATGTCGTGACATAAAGTGCATGAGGTGCCCGGGGAACATCAGCCAAAGTGCAGACACCATGTCATAGGACTAATTAGGAGACATGAACTCACCGGCTGTATATGTGCTTATCAGGCTGGGAGTGGGAGGGAGCGAGGTTGGTGTTATGGCTGGGCCACCAGAGGAAGACTTGGAAAAACATGGACTCTTGTTTCGGCCGAGCCCCTAACCGGCTGTGTGAGCCTAGGCAAACTGGCTCATGTCTCCAGATCTCAGTTACAGAGTGTTCCGGCTGGATGGCCCCTCAGATCTGTTCCAGCTCTGACAGCCCATTTATCTGCTGTGACTCTAGGGGTGACATTCCAGGAAGACTGGAGAACTGGCAGAATGCTAGAGCCGTATGTCTGAGATGGTTTGGGATGAAAACATGGGACTCTGTAATTATTCCCCCAAATTATACAGGACAAGGGACACTGGGTAGTTTAGCTTTTTTTTAAATTTGGGGGTCTGGCTGGGGAACCAAGGCTGTCTTGTGTTACCAGTGTTTTTCAACCCCTTTCTCCTGCCTTCATGGAACAGAAGCCCCTAGAAAAGGTGCAAAGCATGTTAATCCTCACAGCAGAGACCAATGGACGTGGTCATGTTTGAGCATCCATCTGGCTATTGAACCTCAGGAGACCCTGAAGAGTCCCAGCTGTAAGCAGATGTGGCTAGATGGAAAAGCTGGGAAGGGAAGAGCAGGAACTTGGCTTTCCCCTCAGATCTTTGGGGGGAACATAAGACAGGAAACAGATTCCCATTCCATGGAGAGATGGTCAAAGGAAAAATGTTGTGGGACTTCATCACTGAAGGACAGTTGTCCTTCAATAACAAAGTCACCAAAAGAAACAACTAGGAATTATGGTCTATAAACTTTGATTAAAAAAAAAAAAAACACTTGTGCAAATGCCCAGGTTGAGAGTGCAGGCCCTTGGGAGATGGAGACAGAGACATTGAGAGTTCAAGGCCAAGCACAGCAACCTAGTGAGACATCCTTTTTAAAATAAAAGATGACTCCTGGGAATATAGCTCAGTGGCAGAGAGCTATATATACGTGATGCCCTCAGTTCAGTACCCAGTAAGAAAACAATGAAACACCCACATCAAAGCCAGATACAGCTATAGTTCTGGCACTTGGGAGGCAGAATTGAGAGTATCAAGCCAGCCCGGGCTACAAGAACCAAGAAAATCAAGATAAACTGAGGGAAGCAGGTGGAGGGAAACTCAGAGATTTTGGATGGCAATTTAGAATCTTGTGCTGAAAAGAGTATGATGGGAAGTTCTGGAACTGGGCAGACAGATGATGTCAGTGGGAGGAAAACCCCAAAACAACAGGAATGGAAGAAAGCTGAGTCTGCAATTAAATAGGCTTACATGGGACTTTGGTTGCTAGAGAGGAGGTGGTGATGTAACTAGGGAGAGAGTCAATATTGTGAGCCAGCTGAGGAAGGCACCGGGCAACGTGGAGTTGCTGACAGGTGTCGGAATATTTGCCCAGCGGTGGTTGGCACAGCCACCCTAGGCTTGAAACTGCAATAAAGAGCATGGGTGTAGATGGTGCAGTCACCATGGGAAACATGCAGGCTAAGGGGGGTTTTGGGTTGCTGTAGAGCCTAGATCAAAGGCCAAGAAAGCGCTTCATTTGCTGAGTCAGATGATGTAGGCATCAGGGGTGATGGGTGAGGCACAAGGACATCTGCCCCGGGGGCCCAGGACTGCATGTTCATTTCATAAGGTTCTCTCCCTCTCCAGTGGAAAGGACTGGACTAGGTCTCCACCGGGGAGAGCAGGCTGTGTGGATGTTGCCTTTATGGTGTCTATAGAAAAAGACTAGGTACTGAAGGGTAATGGGACTGACATTCGTCTAAACCGATTACTGTGCTGACTATCATTATTTCACAGATGTTGATACAGGTGAACAGAGAGACCATTTGCTCAAGGATGTACAGCTGGTACTCTCATCCAATCTCAGTCTGACTGCAAAGCTATTCTCTTAGTAATGCCTAGGAAATGTCACAAGTGTGCAAATGTGTGTATAAACACATACACATCCTTTAAAAAGGTATGTGTACATGGTGTGTATATGTAAGTAAAGGTGCTTACTGGCAAGCCTGCTGACCTGAGTTCAAGGCCCAGAAACCACATGGTGGAAGAGAACTGACTCCTACAAGTTGCTCTGACCCCCCCCCCATAGATGCTGTGGCATGTGCCGCACACACACACACACACACACACACACACACACACACAATAAGTAAAACATTTTTCTTTTTCAGTGAGATAGCTCAGGAACTAAAAAGAAGCACTTGGCATCCAAGTCTGATGAGCTGAACTTGATCTCCGGAACCCACTGCTGTGGAGTAATCCTTTCGTACACTGTGAAGATGTGTTGCTCTCATTGTTAATAAAGAGCTGACTGGACTATAGCTGGGCTGGGCAGGGGAGCCAGACTAGAGGACACTGGGAAGAATAAGGGTGGAGACAGGGAGAGAAGCAAGATAAACATGCAGTGCTGAAAGAAGGTACCACCATGTGACAGAGGGTAGATAAGAAATACGGGTTATTAACTTGTAAGAGCTAGTTTGTATAAAGCCTAAGCTATCAGCTGAGCATTTATAATTAATAATAAATCTCTGTGCGGTTATTTGGGAGTGGGCTGGTGGGACAGAGCTGACTGGCGGTGAGCAGAAGGCTCTGAGGGCAAGAACTTGCTGCTAAACCCTGCTAAGCATGAGAACCTGAATTCAAATTCCCAGAATCTACATGAAAAACCAACCATATCCATAGTTTGCCCTCTTGTAGGAATGAGCCAATATAGCCTGAGGTTGCCCCCTCGGCCACTTACCATGTTGTTCCAGAGGGCAATAGCCATCTCAGCATGCCCACGTTCTGAGAAGTGGAAACAGTCTTCCGAGAAGAAGGTCAGGTTCGTGCCCCCTAGCTGTGGGGCCAGAGACAAGGGGAGGTTACCATCTGGACACAGTTGCCTGCTTCCCCTCCCAGCACGTGACACAGCATCCCCCCCCCATCCTTTTAATTCTGCTTCTGCCTGCTTCAGATGCTGATGGAAAACCACCTGGGTTTAGGGTTTTGTTTTTAGCAAGCATGAATTGTAGCTTCCCTAGCTCATCCCGGTCCTGGAATTGAAGAGACGATGATTTCAGGAAGATTTTCCATTCTGGGGCGGGAGGTAACTTGGTGGGGGTGCACTGCTTGGTCACTATTCATATTATCATTTCTAAGAACGTCTAAGTTCTAGTCACACAGAGTTGAAAAAAAAATTCCTTTGGTAGTCTTCCTAGAGCAAGGCCATAAAAATGAAGCTGCATTCAAAAGCTTCCTAGAAACAGCTGCAGCTTACCTCAGTCAGCGGGATAAGGGTTTGCCGGAAGAAGGGCTGTACGACGACTGCGAAGTCCTCACGCTGCATGTACGGGGGCCAGTAGGAGAGCCCGGAGATGGCACTCTGCAGATGAAGAGGCTGCTCAACCCGACTGGCAAGGCTAGACAGGGTCTACTTTAGCTGCCATGGGATGGTTGTGACAGGCGTGGACCCACCCTAGACCAAAGGAACTTAAAGGGACTCTGCTGGCCCACACATGGATTCATCCTGCTTGTAACGAACACCCGCATCTTTGGGGCCCTGTGCTGACCGTCAGGATCAGAGTCAAGGGGCCCCGGTTAGAGAAGTTCTCCATTCACAGGCTCTATTAGCTTCCTTCTAAGAGGCTGCGTCTGAGCCGCTGATGACTTTGCATTGGCCACGGGTCTGGCTGCCCTCACTGCACGGGGAGTATCTCATCAGCTCTCCAGAAATGCCTAAGAATTTAGGATGACCAGGGTAGAGAGCCCGTGGGTTTTGGGCTTAAGTATCAAAACGTGGGATATTAAAGGGATTAAATTATAAGCACATATAATAAAGACTTCACGATTCATCTGATAAATGGAGGCAAAAGGGGAAGACACGGGAAGCGTCGGTGACTCGAAGGTCCTTCCGGTGCAGACCTAACTTGACTGCGGTGAAGAGGGAGTCACGGGGACTTCAAAGAGGAGTATTACTTGCCTCATGAAGAGGGATTAGTCTGCAGCAAGGCTTAGGGTAGGCTTATCCCAAAGGGTAGTACAGATGTGCTGGAGTAGACATCACTAGGCTAAGTTTTCTGCTCCTGGGGAGGGGGAAGTGGAAGGAAGTGGGAGCCAGGTACACTAACCAGTCCCCTCATAAAGGTTAGAGGTAAGGAAAGTGGCCTCTGCTGTGTGATGTCTACTGAGGGCCAATGCTGTCACTTGCTCAGGGCTGACCCTGAGCCAGGAGGCAGGGTTTCTTCCAGCTGTCCCTTTGAGATCTCCACGCCATCTTCCCCTGATCTTGGTATCCAGTTTGCCCAGATAAATATTGAGAGATAGGATCTACATTTTAGGGAGTCACTGGCTCTCAGGCAACCCCTGGTGAACACACAAGGTCCGAGTCCTCCTCAGAGCTCAGTGTGGGTTCCCATCCTGGACGGGAGAAAGAGCGCCAAGACTGACCTGGAGGTTCCAGTTCACTTTCTTCAGCTCCTGCATCGCCGTGGGGTTTTGAGCGTATTTAAAGCAACTGCAGTTTCTATGAGACAAGAAATCGTGCATTGAGGCTCCTTGGAGTAGCTCACCTGTGCCCTCCCGACAGGAGTTTCTGCCCACAGGGAGCGGCCTGTGCTGCTCAATGGAT
>CABHPP010135542.1:0-22500 GCA_902168425.1 Peromyscus attwateri
TCTCGCGCGTGGCCAACAGGAAAGAATTCTCCCACGATCGTGCCCGGTGGGGTACAATACCTGTGAGGAGGCGCGAGGAAAGGGTGTGCGGGGACGCAGCCATAACGCACCGGTGCAGCTGTCCCCGGGAACCCCGCGTCCTCTCACCGGCTCCTGGGCGCCGCCATCTTGCTAGACCGCCCTATGAGTGAGGCGGGACTTCCTGTCCGTCACTTCCGGCTCCCCGCCGCCACTGAAGCTTGGCTGCGGGAGGTTGTGGAGGTGCAGAGCTGCTGCCTTCACCTGCCCCTCTGGTGGTCCGGGTCGAACCTGGGTGCTCCTGGGAACCGAGTCCCCGGAGTGCGCGGACGGAAGGGCGCGGCGTGGAGGGTTTAGGGCTGCGATTCGGTCCCGGCCGGGGCGTCCTCTGAGCTTGAAGCCTCATGAATTGTCATCCAAGCTAATATTGCACAGCCTCTGGCTTCTCGGGTTGGGGTTTGGTAAGTAAAAGAACGAGGAAGACAGGAACTCCGTAAAAGAAGAGCAGAATCTGTCTTACAAGGACAGTTCGTGCCTGCCTTCGGCGATGAGGTGAGATCTCCGTGGTTCGCCTCAGGTGCTAGGCAAGGGGCACTGAGACAGGAGACTAGCCGATTGTGTAGGAGCACGCACTGTACTTCTGCGTTGAAGAGGTGGTCTTTTTGAGAGTCAGCCTGATAGAGATAAGGTAGAAAGCGCCACAGAATGAGGTTAACATTTCTGTGAGGTTGGCTTTCTGAAGGAAGGCTTTAGAGAGCCAGCTTGCTGCTCAGTGGGAGGAGCTGTGTGGTCTTTCCAGCTTACAAGGAAGGCAGAGCCGAGAATGGGATTGTTCTCTGTGGCCAGTCACAGTTCCTCACTGTGTCCCCATCAAATTAATGCTAAACTAAGGAAGAAGAGAGTGGATTCCTGGAGAGTAACTGCAAAGTCAGTAACAACTTTGTGCATCCCACTGTTTTGCAAGCTCTTTGAACATGCCCTGTTCTGTGAAATATCATGAAGTGCAAGCCTTAAATACACAAACCAAATGCACAATTGGGGGTTAATTTCATACCAACAGTGTTTGTTTATTCTTAGATGAATCAGGCTTCTGCTTTGCAGCCATCTTGGCTAACTAGACCTACGGTTCCTGGACTGGTTGCCTTCAATGACATTGAAGGGTCTGCCTTTTTAATTATAAATTAGTAAGCCTTTTACAAACTAGGCCTCAGATGCCCAGTTGGAAGGTTATGATATGGAACCCGAGAGCTAGAGAGATTAAATGATTCAAACAATAGAATATACATTAGTGTTTCATATATATAACATATATATGTCAAAAATATGTTCTTAAAATTCATGTAATAAAACCGAAAAGTGGTAGGCCTGCATACTCCCTAAGATGGCTATAAATTAAATCAAGCAATAGCAGGAATTGACAAGTTTGTGAAGAAATCTGAATCCTGATACATTGCTTATGGGAATATAAACTATTGTAGCCACTCTGGAAAACAGTTGAGGTGTTCCTCAATAAGTTAAACACAGTGCTACCTCATGACCCAGCTGTGGCTTTTCCAGGTACATACATGCCCAAGACAAATGACAGCATTTGTTCACTCATAATATCCCAAAGTGGGTAAAACCTAAGTGCTCATCAACTGATTATACATATGCTGTGGTATATCCACGTAGTGCCTTCTATTTGCCATACAATGAAAATAAAGTACAACTACATACTACAACCATGAAAACAATGCTAAGTTAGAGAAGTCAATCACTAAAGACCACTTACTGGATGGTATCCATGTATATGAAAATTCCAGAATGCTTCAATCACTAAAGAGAGAAAGTAGGTAAGTAATTACCTAGGGCTAGTATAAGGGGTAGGGAGAGAAGAGGAGTGTTTGTTAATGGGTACAGAGATATTTGAATAGAGGGACGATGAAAATATTCTTAAGTCGATTGTGGTGGTAGTTGTACAACTACTCTGAATATACTTACAACAGTAGTGTAGACAGTTGATGCCAATTTGTCAGGTGTAAGATCTTTTATGAAGATAATAGGTATTATTTTCATAGAAATATGCTAAAGACTATCCCAGCTCCCTCAGTTTTTGTTGTTCATCATGCTAGCTTCTCATTAATAATGTGTTTCCCAGCCTCTGCTTAGTATCTCCTGGCAGACGTGTATCTCCCGTCTGCAAAGAAGACATGCAACAGGGATAGTAAAGAACAACTGTATTGATGAACATGAATGGGAGTGGTTCCTTTGTTCTCCTGGGACTAAGGGTTTAACGAAGGCAAGCACTCCTGAGCTCTGCCTCCAGCCCCACACTGATTCTTTGAACAATAAAAAAAAAAAAAAAAAAAAAAAAAAAAACCGGCAACATCTTGAGGAGGTGCTTCCAGGAAGTACAGGCAGATGGGAAGCAGGGAGGAAGAGAAGCTATGCCCTTCTCCCTGTGCCACTTTTGCCGCATGGTGGCCCTCACGGGCAGAGCTATGCTGGGCACCCGCAGCAATCTGGTTGACCTGTCCCAGCTCCAGGCACAGTACGACATGGTAGTTTTGTAGATTACTGGTGGGAGTTCTCAGAGTAGGTGTTCTACCCTTAAGGGATTGGAATTTACAGCCTCCTGTGAACTTGACCACCCAACTCAGCTCCTCAGAGTTCCTCATTGTTCCTCCAAGGTGATTGATTACATCAGGGTAGGATCATCCTCTGGGATCATTCCAGACAGATAACCTCAGTTGAAGTCTTCAAGCACCTTTTACTTTTCAACTTTCCAGGGCTGAACTCCGTATGTGAGTTTTAGGGTACTAAATGTGAAAATTACAGTTATTTAGAATGGGTGGGTTGGCAGGAATATATACTAAGTTCTCTCCAACACCCTTGTAATAAACTGACCCAGCCTAACTATAGTGAGGAAAAATTCATAGTACCAAAGAAGAATCACTATTGCTTTAAGACAGCATAATTTTATTCATCCTTACCTGTCACTCGGTTTTCTAGAGTTCCCAACAGTAGGATGTCTGTGTCGCGCAGATAGGAGAAAGAAAAAGAGAAGCCTGCTGGTGAAGTTTTGAGGAAAATTTTTTACTGTTGAACTGAACATGTAAGGGGGGGGGGTGTTCTTTCCACCTTGCTTCTTTTATTCTCAGGAAGCAGGGTTGAGATTGAAAATTCCTGATGCCAAGACAGCCATCTTGAAGCTCTGCGGTCACAAGCCTGAAGAGTAAATAAACTTCAGTTTCTTGCATCCTGGGTTATGTACTCAGTGAATGACCTAGGGGCCTGAACAACTTGCATTAGAGCTTGCTGAAGATACATGAGACCGAGACAACTGGGACTGTGGCAGCGCACCAGAAGGGAAGCCACGCTTAGAGAAAATAAGACAAATTCAAATAGAGGGACCTTTTTTTAAGTTGTTGTTGTTGTTGTTGTTGTTGTTGTTATTATTATTATTATTATTATTATTATTATTTGAGATACAGTCTCAGTATGTAGTCCAGGGCTGACTTTAAACTGGTCCTTCTCCTGTCTGAGCCTTCTGATCACCATGATTGCAGTATGCACCACCAGGTTGTGGTGGTAACTATTTCTAATAAAAATAAATCTCTAATGTTTTAATTAACACTAAAAATAAAAGGCCATTTTGTACACATTTGTTTCCTGTTGTGTTTCTTGCTGTTTACTGTGTACCCAATCTCCTTTGGTGATGGTAAACATCTGGTTTACCACATCAGGAAGGCATCCCTCTCCTTGTTTGGTCCTTCTCAGCATCTTGGACCCCAGTGAAGTAGATAGTGAAACATTCTAAGCAGAGAAAACAAATCCTATGTTTGAGAAAATCATAACCTTAAGAACATCCTTGGCCGGGCGTTGGTGGCGCACGCCTTTAATCCCAGCACTCGGGAGGCAGAGCCAGGCGAATCTCTGTGAGTTTGAGGCCAGCCTGGGCTACCAAGTGAGCTCCAGGAAAGGCGCAAAGCTACACAGAGAAACCCTGTCTCGAAAAAACCAAAAAAAAAAAAAAGAACATCCTTAAAGACTTAAGGTTTTTTTTAGCTGTGGGGAATTCTAAGAGAATGGTTATGTACTCTGGTAAGTGAACTGTCAGTATTAAATGCTGTAAAAGTCCAAAATACAAGGAGATGTGCAGAAGGCAAACCAGCAAGCCACATCCCAGGTAAGTGCCTTCCAGGACAGTAATCTTTAAGAAACAACTAGAAATATGTGGCCCTCCTTGTATCTTTTCTGGAAGCAGCTACTACTTTTAATCAGTGAGCCTCTTTTCTCTGCATTTGCAACTTTAGCCCAACAGGAAACAAAATTGATTTTATTTTTTTAAGTGTGTGTGTGTGAGAGTGTGAGTGTGTGTACTCGTGTGTGCCATTGCATATGTGTGAAGATCAGAGGACAACTTTCAGGAGTTGGTCCTCTCCTTCTACCATGGGTTCATTCCAGGAGTTGAATTCAGGTTGTCAGGTTTGCAGGACAAGCATTTTACCAGCCGAGCCGTCTTGCCATACCCGAAGTCTATTTGTTATGACAACGCATTGCATTTTTTCAAAACAGCATCCTTTGGCACCCACTGTGCTGTTCCCTAACACCTGGTCATGGCAGCCTTGTTCCTTCTTCTCAGGACTCTGATACGTGCATTGGCATTTCAGGTGTGTCACCCATTTTTCCAGATTCACATTCTAAAAGGTGCCACAATTACATTTCAAGCCTGTCTAATACCAAGACGCATGTTTTCAGTTCTCTACTGTACTGTCCCATATTTTATGTATTGCACAGTATCTGTTATCTAGTGTTTTTTCATTCTACTCTAGAATTTTTTATTTCACCAAACCAGTGAAGTTACTGAAGTTCAACATTAAAAAATTTGCTTGATTTTGCATTTGCCGACTTGGGTTCAGCTTTCTTTGGCCCCCTTTTGTATATGTATAGAACAGGATACTAATACAGGTCTACAACTTAAATTCCTTTGTACTGTGAGTACTTAGTCCATATTTGGACCTTTGCAAGAATACAAGTTTCTACCTAAGACCTCTTAAATCAAAAGCTTAGATGGTGGACCTGGCAATTCAGCTTTAAAAATTACTGCAGTTTTCTGAAAGTCATATAAACTTTATATGAAAATAAGAGCCCATTTTTCAGAGCAAATTTGTTGCTGTGATAAATTACCATTACCAAAAGCAACTTAAGCAGAGTTTAAGCTTATGGTTCTAAAGGGACAGAGTGCATTATTCTGGGGAAGGTTTGGCAGCAGGAGCAGGATTTTGAGAGCTCATCTCAGCTGGACAGAGGAAGCAAAGAAAGAGTGAGAGAGCAAGAAATGTGAGGCTATAAGCCCTCAAAAATGGCTCCATGGCCAGTGACATTTCTTCCAGCAAGGCTCTACCTCCTAAAAGTTTCATGACTTCCCCAAACAGCACCACCAGCTTTTTGGCCCCTTGACCCCTATAAGCTTGTGGCCATCGACAAAATGCATTTAGTATAACTTCGAAAGTCTCCACAGTCTTGACAGTCTTAACACTTGAGAAGTACTGAGCTCTTTTGAGCCTCAAGGCAATCTCTTAACTATGACTCTGTTGGGAGGAGGAGGAGGAGGAGGGGGCAGTGGCAGCTTATTACATATTTTTAATATGCAGTGGCACAGGTTAAAAGATTGGACCAAAACCCTACAGGGCAAACACCAAGTCCATGTCCAGTCCACGTCCTGTGTCTGGGGGTTCAGTTTCAAGGGACTTAGATGGCTCTGCTCCTCCAGCTTTGCTCATAGTCTGGTTCCATTCCTTGTATGCAGCTCTCCTTGGCAGGTGTCCCATGGCTCTGGCATCTCCAAAATATTGGTATCTTCACTGCACTGCAATTTTCATTCTTAAAGCTTCACACAATAGTCTTCCAGGGCCTCACTGGAACTCTAGCCTGCCACACATTGCCTAGATTCACTGGCTCTCTGAAACTTCTGAGGAAGAATCCATGACCCCCTCAATCTTGTAACTTTCTTGTCATCAAAACCAGACACTGCCAAATTCCGATGCCAACCTAGAATGGGCACTTACCTCCTCGGTCACATTTGCAGCAACTTACTTCTGCATGCCATTTTTTGCAGGAGCAGAAAACCCCTTAGTCTCTCTTCTACAAGTTGGAGGCTTAGGGGAGTTAGGTCTTGCCCTGAGCACGGCTTTCCTATCTTTCCAACACAAACCAAGAGTCATCTCTTTAATTAAACTAATCTTAATAATTACAGCCTCTTTTCCAGTACACAACATAAGGGTATTTTGAAATTTCCTCTGCCAAAGAAAAAGTCCATTACCTTTAAATTTAGCCTCAGACAAGTTCTTAGAATGGGACAGAATGCAGCCAGATTCTTTGTCAAAATATCACATGAATGACCTCTAGCCCAGTTGCCAATAGAGTCCTCCTTCCTCTCTGAAACCTCATGAGTTGGGTGTCCACTGTTCGAATTACTCTTTGTACAACTGTCTCCTAGTCTCCTCCTAGAGTGGCTTGTTAAGCTCTGCTTAAAGCATTCAATGGCTTTTCTAGTCCAAACTTTCCAAGTTTTCCATGTTCCTCAAATAACACGGTCATGTGTCTCACAGCAGCAACCCCACTTCTGGTATCAGTTTCTCCATTAGTTACTTTCCTGTTGCTATGATAAAATCCCATGACCAGAAGCAACTTAAGGAAGGAAGTTAATTTTGGGTTGTAGTTCCAGAGGGATAGGGAATCCATCATGATGGGGAAAGGCACGACACAGTGGCAGGCACAGGAAGTTGAAAGATCTTAGCCACACACAGGAAGTGAGGTAAAGCTATAAGCCGTTAAAGTCTATCCTCAGTGATACACTTCCTCCATCAAGGCTCCACCTCCTAAAGGTCCCATTACCTCCCCTAACAGTGCCACCAACTGGAGTTCAAGTGTTCAAATACCTGAGCCTGTGGGGGACATTACTTATTCAAACCTCCACAGTGCAGAAAACGTGCCTGGGTGGAGTGCAGTGATGGTGTTAGTGAGGGTGAAGATAGCAAAATGACTTGTTTTTATTTGATAGGGTTTGCCACACTTAATACATCATGTTCCATTTAATCTCAATAACCATGAATTTAGGTCGACTACATTTTATAAAGTAACAAGCTGAGAGTGTTTGGGAAATCTTTCTTGGTTTCATAAGGCAGCTATATGGTTTCATAAGCACCATAGACTGGGCGACTTAAAGCAGCAGATGATTATTGTCTCCCCATTATGGAGGGGAGAAATACCTTGGGGCCATGCCCTTTAATTGCTTCTAGGGGAGTAGCCTTCATTTTCATTTCGGTCTTCTAGAAGTTCTCAGACATTCCTTGACATAGAGCAGCAAATTCCAGCCTCAGGCCCTCCTAAACGTGGTCATCTTTCCCCTATGTGTCTTCATATGGTATTCTCTATGTCTGTCCAATTTTAACCCCCTTTTTGTTGATTTGCCTTTTTCAAACAGTAGAGTGATTTGAATGAGAAATATCCCTTATAAGCTCGTGTGTGTGAGCACTTGGTCCCCAGTTTGAGGTACTGTTTTGGGAGGTCCTGCAACCTTTCGGATATAGAGCCTTGCTGTAAGAAGCATCAGTGGGGGCAGGTACTCCACTTCCTGCTTGCTCTCTTTTTCTGCTTCCTGCATGTAGAGATGAACATGCCATCAGCTAGTTTCCCTGCCCTGCCTTCTCTGTCATGATAGACTGTAGCTAGAGTTTTTCTCCAGTCCTGCCTGGCCCACAGTCAGGACAAATCTCTCTCATCCAACAGTCCCGCAGCCACTTAGATCCAACCAAGTAAACACACAGAGATTTATATGGCTTACAAACTGTATGGCCTTGGCAGGCTTCTTGTTATCTAGTTCATCTATCTTAAATTGACCCATTTCTATTAATCTATAAGTTGCCACGTGGCTTGTGGCTTACTGGTACCTTACATCTCGCTCTTCATGGCAGCAACTGGCAGCGTCTCTCTGCCTCAGCCTACTGCTTCCCAGAATTTTCCTCTCTCCTTGTCCCGCCTATACTTCCTGCCTGGCTACTGGCCAATCAGTGTTTTATTTATTAACCAATCAGAGCAACACATTTAACATACAGAACATCCCACAGCAATAGACTCCATTCTTCTGGAACCATAAACAGAAATCAACTCTTCCTTAAGCTCCTTTTGGTCGTGGTGTTTTATCAGAGCAGCAGGAAAATGACTAGCACACAGAGTAACACTGTGTAGCACAGGCTGCTCTGGGATTGAGTCCTTCTGCCTCAGTCTCTCGAGTGCTGGGAATTACAAGCATGCACCACCATGCCCAGCTTTAAATTTAACTTCTGGTTAAATCCCCTGCCATATTGATTTAGACTCCATCGTAACAACCTCAATTTGATTATATCTGCAAGACCCTGTTTCCAATTAAGATCACATCAGAAATGGGACGTGTCTACTGGGAAGACTTACACCAGCCAGTAATTCTGCACAAAGGATACTGTGGATAGTAAAGTGTAGAAACTGAGCCTGAACTCGGGAGGTGCTAGAAAGTTTCTCAGTAGCATGTGCTCGGGAGGGATATGCACAATGTCTTCAGAAAGGGAGAAATGTAAATGTGGGGGTGAGGGAATCAAGTATTAGGTAGACATTTGTAAGAGAATAAAACTTCGGGTTGACCTCAGACATTTCCTTTCCAATAGTTACATGCCAAACGACTCCCCAGGGTTTTGAGGGGGGAGTTATGACCTAAGATCATTACACCCAGCAATTTGTCTTTCAGCAGGACAGGCAGGCAGTCTCAGAAATGAAGGGCTTGCCAATGGCTTGTCTACTAATTGAAAAACTGTTTGAAGATACATTCTGGTGGCTCAGAGGGTTTGGGATTATTTAGAGCAGAAAACATTTCAAAAATAAATTTGAAACCAACATAGAGTTGCCAACTTCTAATGTTGTAAGAGTGTTTAAAGTAAATCAAACTATCATCTAACACTGTAGTCATTTTGTAAAAGACAAATCATTTTAATGTCAAAAATTATTCAAAGGATATAACCCAATAGCTATTTACATTGGATAATTTAGTTTTATGAAAAATATCTTTATTTAATATCTGCATGCCCCAGAAAAATAAAGAACTTTTTTCCATAGATAAGATCTCATCTGAAATTCAGGAACTGACAGGAACGCGGGACAGCAACTGAAAATGAGCACTGGCTAGCACTCTGTGATTTATGCAACTGCAGGAAAAATAATATTCAAAACTAACTGTAATTGTTTCCATTTTCTAAGGAAAGTTTCAGTGGGAAAATAAATCTCTGAAAACTACTCCTTTCCACACACAGAGAGAGGATGGTGGGGGTCGAGAGATGGCAACTTCTTCCCTCAGCCTACATCTGGGTTTCCACTTCATGTTTTTCAAATGCTCATGGAAGTATGGATGGATGGACCCATGTCTAAAATGATGTGGACATTTAGTTTGGACAATTAATTAATTCTCCCCAATTCTCTGAAAGCATGCATCTGCATCTAAAACTGGGTTATGACCATTTGGCTCTAATTTCTAAGAATTTCTGAAAATTTGGTATATGTGAGATCACATCAAAAGAATGGTCCATCACTCTGTGATTCATGGCATACACAGGGTGAGATTTACCTATGGAGAAGGAAGAAAGGCCCTTGATAAAAACCATCAGGAAGTACCTCTCTCCCAGTCTCACTGCAAGAGAGCCAAGAGCCAGGACAGCAGAATTGGAGTTGAATGCAATGAGGCTAGGAAGCTTTCACTGGGGGTGAGTTCTCTCCTCTCTGGAGAAGGACAGAGTACCTGTACGGCTGCCTTAAAACGAATGAATGGGAACTAGAAAGATGCTCTTCCAGAGGACCTGAGTTCAGTTCCCCAGCACCCAAGTCAAGTGCCTCACTTGGTTTTACCTGTAACTCCAGCTCTGATGCCCTCTTTGGACACCTGAACACATGTGATAGGTACACATAACTGAAACTAATAAAAATAGATCTTAGCAAACAAACAAACAAAAAAAAAACCCTAAGGAATAGGGTGGACTTGGAAGATTTGCCATGAAGCATTGGACTGAAGCTCTGGGAGTCAGAACCACAAGCAGGAATAGAAATTTCACTGGGCACAGCCACAGAGTCCTTGCCCCAAATGTTCGCATTCTCTGGCATGTGGAATACTTCAGTAAGTCACACAGGACAAATCTCCATTTAAGACCACGACTGCTGAGCCCTGCCTAGGTTTAAACCCAGGCTCCTCCAGTTATGAATCCTGTAACCTGCTGAGATGTTTAATCTCCTTTCTGTCCTTCAGCTATCTCGTCTTTTAGTGGAGACACAATGGGAAGTAACTGGAGAAGAGATGAAACTTGTTATACCCAGTATATCACTTGTTTCTCTTGTACCACGTAACAGTGCAGTCACTATCAGTATTACTGATGTTTTCACCAATATCTATGTGAAACAGATATTATTAGGCCCATTTTATAGACAGTGAAACCAACATTCACAGTGAGTCTTAAAAAGATATTTAATTTAAAAAAAATGTTTCTTGATCATTTGCCGATTCTCTCAGATGAAGAGTTGCACATAGCTTTTATCTCACAGCTGACTGGTCAAAACTAACCCGACGGCCCCATTATGACTGCAATACAAGGGAATCCGGCAAATACAAGTGAGTACTAGACTAGACAGTGAGTACCTTTATGTCTTAGGGATAGAAAGAATAAAATAAAAGACATGTATTTCTGTATTCGTGGAGGTGATATTGAATCATGTTAGTTTGTCCAATAAAATGTATAATCTCAGACATTATCAATAAAATGATCCTAAAGATTTTTGTGTACAGTAAGTAAGCAAGGAAAAGTATAAGGCTGTTGTAGAGCACTCTATCTCCCTACCCCACTCCCACCTCTCCGCCCCCGAGCAAAGCCAACAGCCGATATCTTCATCAGCTGAATGTTCCTCTTCAGAATTGGGTCTGTGGACTGTTGAGATTGCCTCAGAAAAGGATGGGAGGCTCATCGGACCCTCACCAGGGTATCCAGCCACTCCTTCCATCCACTTGTGGGTAATTCTGCCCTAGTTGTGACCTCGAAGTCTTTGGGAGGAGCTAGAATGTATGACCTAGGGAAGGTTAACTAAGGGGAAACTTCATTTATACAGGTTCAGTGTCCACAAAATTAAATAACTTCTTATTAAACATTGAAAACAGGCAACAGGCAGGTGTTTCTGTATGCACACGTGAGAGAGAGAGAGAGAGAGAGAGAGAGAGAGAGAGAGAGAGAGAGACCGACTAAGACTAATAATTGTTTTGCTGTTAAGACAGGATATCTTGAAGTCTAAGCTGGCCTAGAAATCATTATGTAACCTAGGCTGGCCCCAAACTTGCAGTGATCTCCTGCCTCAGTTTTCTGAGTGCTAGGATTACAGGTCTGTGCCAATATGCCTGGCAAATATTATTGACGATTTTACCAGAAGAGGTACAGATTCAAATAAGGTAAACATCATCTGCCCATTGAGCCAGAAAAGATGCAATGGAGTGACAGGGAGTGTGGAGTGGTGAAAATTATCTATGGTGTCTCTTGGAGGTAGTCTGTATGAAAAATCTCCAAAATTTCATATCGGTGAATCCTACTTCTAAACATTTACAATAAGGGCATTAGAAAAATACTCACCTGTAAGATACGATATTTATGCAAGTTCAGTCTGAAGGACTGAAACTGAACATTTCTTGAACATAGCAATAATTCTTGGTAAATGTCCAATAACGTGTGTAGAGTGGGTAAATGACATAGCCCCATGTACAAACACCGTGACTCCTGTGAAGGATGCCTGTAGGTGCTAAGAGTGAACAGGCCGTATTTGAATTAAGTTCCTTCCAATATGCTCCTATCTTAATTTTAAGGAGTATCTGCCTTAAAATGCTTAAAAGCATATATTCAGTATTATGTTGCTTGTTAGGATTAGTGCAGATTTAACTTTCTTTTTGATTAGATTTTGACAAATACTGTAGATGAGCATGTCTTACTTGATTGAAAAACAGAGAGAGTGGTAGACTGAAAAGCATGAGAGTCCTGCTGTACTCTGAGCCAAAACAAGAAGTGTGGATCAACAGGAGAGAATGGCTGTTTTGCCCCGTGGCTGCCTGAACACACACATGTTATTTCAGAGCTGGCTGCATACTTTGTGGTGGCTTTGTATTCCAAGAGCTGACTTCGGCAAAGCTTAGCAAGTACAGCGTGTGCCCTTCAGGAGGCTTTGGGCTCATCAGGTATGAGTAACACTAGCTCATTCATCTTCGGATGAATTTGTGTGGCATGCTGGGGTGTTGACAGAACCTGAGCTGAGAACAATGTTTATTTATATCTGCACACAATAATTCAAGTCTCCTAAATCTCAAACTTTCTCCTAATTTGCTTACCGCTTGCAAACATTTGCAGTTCTTTTCACTGGTGATCCCCTGGTTTGCTTTGGCTGAGTTCGGGTAAATGAAAAGGAACACAAGACAGTGAATGGTGCTGAGTGCTTTGGTTCACACGTTGAACAGGAGCATTTGCTTATGTGATATGTCAGAAACACTGAGACTTCTAGGCTTCTGGTTTGTGCCTTCATGACTGATTAATACCATGTTTGCATTGTTGATGCTAGAAGATGCTTTAAACCATATGACTGTGTGTTTCTTGTGTGTGTGTGCGTGTGTGTGTGTGTGTGTGTGTGTGTGTGTGTGTGTGTGTGTGTGTAACCAGATCAGGCAGAACCTTTTGAAGTCCTGGTTAGATGCTGAACCATTTGTTTTTGCTGGTACTTGTTCCTTTTGGTGGTGCTGGGGATTGAACCCCGTGCCTTAAGCCAACGCTGGACTGTCTCTAACTATTCAGTGCTTTTATGGGATATGAAAATTCCTGCCAGCTTCTGTTTGTCACAGAAAATTCAAATGTATAGAAAGCAGAGGTTAATATAATGGCTCCCTCCCCATCTGAGTCAATATAACTCCTGGTTAATCTGATTTTCTTTGTAGTGACAACCACTTTCCCGTATCAACTATTAGGCACCCCTAATGTCAGAAAATATGGAACTCAAGCATAAAACCTTAAGTTTTCATGTGTAATGGTGAATTGAAAGAAAAAATAGATCAAGACTCAGGGAATCAAGCTGACCTGCCCTGAATCAAGCCTGACCATTGTATTTGATTGATCTTAGGCTAAGCAGCCTTTCTGAGTGACATCTATAAAATAAAAATTATAGAAGGTAAATTATAGAATTATAACTTAAAATTAGAAATTGAACCCATGGCTCCCCTAAAGCACCAAGTACCATTCTTTATATCTATATGCAGCTTCATCGTATTTGGTTACTGTTTTAGCTTCTCAGCTCAAAATCGCAAGTCTTAAACACAGAATGGCATTGTATTCCAGAAAGAATGGTAACCAACTAAATTGGTTGATAAATATGATTTACTCACGTGTAGAGGACTTTGTTTGGGAGCAAGCACCTATTAAGTGTAAGATCTGCAGTTGCAAATTTATTATCCACTAGAGGCTATTGCCTGACCAGCTCAGGGGCAAATAGACATCCTTCAACTGAAAGTTCACCAAACTGCCTTGAGGATCATTAAAATTCCCTCACTGGCCAGCCATTATTTGGGTTAAGTTTTGAACACGCAAATCAGGTGATCATTTTGTGTTCATCAGTTGTTTTCAATTAGCTGCTCAGCGTAGTAAGTTATCCACTTGCTAAGGAACTAGAAAACAGAGGGCATCAAGGTGTTGCAGAAGCCAGGAAGCCAGGGGGTTCAGGGACAGGCAGAACTGAGGTAGGGTGAGAAGGCTGGACTGGTGGGTGTTATGCAACCCTGGGAAAATCTGAAAGCAAGATTGCTCTGGATGGCACGTGCCCTGACTGAGCCTGCGGTGATGAGCACTGTGAAGAAATGTTCCATCTGCTTTGGGGTGGGCGTGAACTCAGAAACATCCAACTGAACAACAAAAAAAAAGTATTACATTTTTGAAAGAGGCAACTAATTAATAACGCTTTGACTTATTTTAAGTTGAGAAATAAAAGTTGTGAATATTTAAAGTATGCAATGCAATGAATTATGACTATAGCAAACTGGCTGAGTCACGTAAATTAAAGTAGGTGCACACTACACATGCCTGTTATTAGAACACTTACAATCAACTTTTTTGGCTTCTTTTCTTTTTGGTTTTTCAAGACAGGGTGTTTCTGGGTAACTTCAGCTGTCTTGGAACTTGCTCCGTAGACCAGGCTAGCCTCAGACTCATAGAGACCTGCCTGCCTCTGCCTCCCCAGTGCTGGGATTAAAGGTGTGCACCACTGCCTGCCTTTTTTTTTTTTTTTTGCTATTGTCAACACTATTATTGACTCTAACGACCACGCTCTACAATAGGTATCTTGGAGTTACTGCTCCTGTCTAAACTGAATTTCTATCATTTAATCAACATCTCTCGCAATTGAGATTTTAGTCATGCTTTCTAAATAATTTAAAACTTGGGGCTAGTCATTCTGCCCTAGTGCCTTTTCTTACCAGTTTGGCTTTGGAAAGCATGTCTGTCATGCTGACGGAGCATAACTTGTATCACCTGTGCTTGCAACAGTTACAGACCCCCATTTTGCCTCCTCCAAGGAGATCCCTGATGCCTCCCTATGGCCAGGGCAGCTCCCTGAGTGGTTCCCTCTTCCCAGGTGACTATAGTTTATGTCAAGTTGACAAGAAGTAACCAGCACATTATACCAAGCATAAAAGCAATCATATTTTCAGATGTTATGTCATCATGATACTATTCTTTTATCTTGGAGTGACTTCCAGAATTTTAAACACCAGCTCATATTTCCCTTGGCCAGGTCTTTTAGGAGTGGAGGTATTGTTCTTGGCTATTGATAGGTAACATATGACTATAAAGGAGGAATACCTACTGCTATTATCCTGACAAAGGAATGTAGCGATAAAATGATTCCTAATGACACACTGCTGTATCCACAGCTAAGTGCCTCACTGATCAGAGAAGGAACTAGCATGTGTAGAGAGTGGGAGACTTGGGAGCACTCAGCCCTGCATGGGGTGTCTTTATCAATCCCCTCCCTCTGCCCTCTGAGGCTCAGGCAGCTGTGAGGAGGAAGAGGCGGAAAGATTATAAGAGCCCTAAGTAGTGGATGACTCCAAGACAACATTCTAGAAAAAACAGGACTGATGCGCATCTGAACTCACGGAGACTGTGGCAGCGCACGCAACACCTGCTTGGGTTCAAATCACATAAAACTCCAGAATTGAGAGTGGGAAGGGGAGAGGGGACCCCACCCCTAACTAAGAAGCTATGTGCAATTGATTCCTGCTGGAAGAGGGAAAGTCAGTGTTCTCCAATGGAATGCCACTGGGTAGTATCAACCACACTCCAGAGCAGGCCCCAGGCCCAGGAGTAGGTGGCCAACAGGAAAACAAAACCCAAAACACTCCATGCTTTCTATGTGCTGTTTGTTTTGTTTTAGGTTTTTTTTTTGTTTGTTTTTTTTTTTTTTTTTTTTTTTTTTTGTCTTTCAGGTTTTTTATTTGTTTGGATTGCCTGGGGGAAGATTGAGAAAAAGAATGAGAGAAATAACATGGAGGGAGGGAAGGAAAGAGGGAGGATCTGGCAGGAACTGGGGAAGGGGAACGAACATGATCAGAATATACTGTAAAGCCAATAAGTTAAAAAAATGATAACTCTCAAGAAAGTAATATTAAAATATAGTGAATTAATAATTATAAAATGAAATACATGTATTCCCCCAAAGACTAGGAAGGGATATAAAAGTCTTGCACTCTCCATACATGGTCCAGCTGTGGGCCCCTGTGTTATCTGATAGCAATTGAAAGAAGCATCTCCAAAGTGAATTGAGCAAGGCACTGATCTGTGGGTACAGAAGTATGTCATTAGGGTTATTTTATTGCTATGCTCCTCTAGCAGAATAATATTAGTAGATTTTCTCCATTTATAGTCATATGTTACTTATCAATAGTCAAGAAAAGTCCCCATGTTATCTAGCAGCTGAGCAAGTCCATCAACTCATGTAGCAACCAAAGCTGTTAGGAATTTCACTTGGTTGCCAATTATAAACACAGTCTCAAATGAAGTAACTTAGAGAAGAGACAATTTAATGAGATTCAAATTATAGCGGCTTTGTGGTCTTAAACTACCTGTCCCAGAATGTGCACTTCTAATTAGAGTGAGTCATAGAGATTTGGGAGGTTTGAAGGTATCAGTGCAGTCATCACCAAGGTATAACCTGCACGTGCTCACCACCACTCTATAACCAGCACATGCTCACCACCACTGTATAACCCACATATGCTCACCACTGTGTAACCTGCACATGCATCACCACTGTATAATCTGCACATGCTCATCTCCATGGTATAACTGCACATGCTCACCACCACTGTATAATCTGCATATGCATCACCAGAGTGTTGACTGACCTTTTAGGTGTGAGGCAGCACATAGCCCAATAGCTGCTCTTGGATCCTTCTTTAGCATCTCTGAATCCTGAACTGGTTGCATTTAATGAGCTCTTCAGTGAAGGTCTTAATAGAGATTTTTGTCTATTCTTTCTCCATCACCTCGTATCACTTGTCCTTCTCAGCTTTCTGCAGTTCCTGGCACCGGACACATAGAAAACAGCGTTACAAATACTGATTAACCATTTCCTACCATGGCTTCAGGCACAGTCCCTAGAGCAGAACACACACACACACACACACACACACACACACACACACACACACACACGTCACTCACTCACTCATGAACTTTGGTAATTAATTCTGCTTCTTTGACAGCTGCTTAATGACACACAGAAGAAGTCAGCCCAACTCACTTTGGATTGGTGGTGCTATCTAGGCATGAGGGACTCTGGCTTCTGTCTACTCGGCCATCTCCCTGGCAGGGATTTCTGACAAAGTGTAGCCATCATATTATAACCATCATTTCATGTTCCGGGCAGAAAGGGAGAGATTCCGAGACAGACAGAGAGACAGAGAGAGAGAAAGAGGAGTGGAAGGCAAGGTAGGAAATTACTCAGGATGCCCTCAAAGCCATCTCTATTGACTCCCTCTTCCCCTTGTCTTCAGAATCAACAAGAATTGGATTTCTGATGCTTGGTCACTTCTCCAGATTCTGTTACAGAGAAAACAAGAACTATTGGCAGATAAATGTCTAGTTCTACCAGAGAAGGGAAAAGTGTGCAGCAGACCAGGGACATAAATTCCCAACATCCAATGACAGCTGTACACCTGTAGAGTGTGGAACTAAATATGGTAGAACAGCGAGTTTCACGTGGATTCGGTACAAAGGTACAGCTGGAAGTGACCAGAAATGAATCACAGCAAGATTTTGTGAGGGTGACAATGTAGAGTAGGCCTCCTGTTCTTAGGAGAACCACTTCAAGACCCCAGGATGCCCAAGACCAAAGATAGTGTCCAAGTCCACACATGCCGTTTTTTCACTTATGCAATATAGTACCAGACTTTATACAGCATCATATACTGTCCCTCAGTGTCCCCTCTGCAACTCTCCTTTTGTGCTTTGGGGTCTTTCATTGCTCAGTAAAATGGGTGCAAACACTTGAATGCCATGACAATCAGTCCTATAACCAAGCGAAAGTGACCAGCTGTGGGCACCATACAGTGCAGATATGCTAGACCAAGGGGTGACTCACGCAGGACAGTGTGGGATTGCATCATGCTTCTTCCAACTTAAAACTGGAATTTTCCACTTGATACTTTCATATCCTTGTTTGCTGTGGGTAACCGAAATGGCCCAAATCAACACCCCAGATAATGGGGACTCTGTACTGCACACCCAAGGACAGTTTTCTGGAAGAGGCTGTCTTCCATGCTGATTTCAGGGTGAAGGGCACAGCACAACGGAGAAGACATACAGGTTGGTAAGAATACTGTGGAGATATGGGCGGGAAACTGGGACGGAAAAGAAAACTGAAATGTCTCTGACTAGAGGGTGGGAAGCGGTGCTCATAGCTACAGCTAACGACAAAGTTAGTGAATACGTGACCTGCAAATTTTAGACCTTAGGTCCTATGTCTGAATTTTTGTGAGATGGAAAGTTAAAAAATATGTAGCGTCCTTTATTTTCTCTTGTGAAGAGGAAAGATGCTTTCTGTGTACAAACAACCCAAGGCACAGGCATCCAAGCACAGGGAACATCAGAACCACCCACATTACAAAAGAAAGCATGTCTTAATTAGTGATGTGTCACCGCATACCTCTAAGTCCGTGCCCCTCACATGATAACTAAGGCAAGCCGACATAAATACCTGGGAGCTGAAAGGGGCGAGAAAGAGCCAAGTGGAAAATTACTGGCTCCAAACAGTTTTTATTCATCCCCAATCACCGCTTCATAGAGAATACAGCCAGAGACCTGTATTTACCAAGCCTGTGTGGACTTACCAAGTGTCTGCTTCGAACTAGGTCAAACTGTCCTATTTGCTTTGAACATTTTTTTTTTCCATGAAAGTTTTCGTTTGGTCTCAAAACTAATTTGTCCTTTACCAATGGAAAGATGGAGCCATGGTGCTTAGATAAACAAGTTAATGTCTTTTAAACATTGACAGAATAAGCAGTACTTAATATTGATTATTTTACCAAGAAATAGGAAATATTTGTCCCATTAGAAAGTGTTGTCTTCTCAGTACACAAGATCCCAGGGTTCTTCCCTACTTTTGGTTCAGGCATTTGAATTTTCTTGAGAATGTCTAATGAGCTGGTTTTAAGAACTATGCCATGTAAAAGAAAACAAGAAACAATATCAACAAAAAAAAAAAGCCTCATTTCTAATGAATTACATCATTTGCAAAGTTAAAACAAAAGTAAGGAGCTAATGTTGATTTTGAAAGCATGTTGTCAGGGCTGCTGATGGTTCAGTGGATAAAGGCACTTGCCACCAAGCCTGAGGACGTGAGTTCAATCCCCGGGACCCACATGGTGGAAAGTCGTCCTCTCCTGTCTGTGTGCTCACTGCCTCCAGTAAGTAAGAAAGTATAGCTAATTAAGCACCTAAAAGCATGATGGGACTCGGCAGTGGAGTGCCTGCCTCACAGCTATGAGGCCCCAGGTTCAATCCTAGTACTGAACTAAAACACAACAAATGAAAAGGATCACACTGTTGAATAGTCATAGGCATTTCTGCTATGCATGAGTCTCAACTTAGAAATACCAGAACGAGCCCCCTGCCCCTCCCAGACAGCCTGTTAGCTTGGATGTCCCAAGTTTCTCCTCCACCATGTTGGAGGAAGTCTCAGCTCAGTCAGTCAGCTTGCAATTAACTGCCCTTTGCATGGTCCTACCTCACTGCTAATAAAATAAGGTGTTCGTTTACAGGGGGAAGAGAGTCTGGGGCACAGGTGAGAAAGCACATGCCTCGGTGATTTGATCAGGTTTCTGTAATTTTCCCATCATCCTCTGCTTTTACTCCTCTTGTACTTGAATGTCACAGCTAAGTCCTGCTTCTGTCCTTCGCTAAGGACCCTCTAGTTCTGCTGTTCTCAATCCTCAATCTCTTTGGGGGTCACAGAACCTTTCACAAGGGTCACCTAAGACCATTAGAAAACACAGATATTTGCATTATGATTCATAGTACCAAAATTACAGTATGAAGTAGCAACAAAATTAATTTTATGGTCACCACACCATGAGGAACTGTATTAAAGGGTCACATCACAGCATTAGGAAGGTTTTCCGATAGTTTTAGGTGACCCATGTGAAATGGTCTATGACCCCCCACCAAAAGGGTTGTGACCCACAGGCTGAGAAGCAGGCCTAAGCGGTGGCTGCTTAAGTCTGCTCTGTGTTACTATAAGAGGTCTGATGCCAAGCAGTGTGTAAAAGGAGAAGTTGGTGTGGCTAATGATTCCAGTAGGTGCAAAGTTGCAAAACCATGACCTCAATATCTCTGACAAATGCCCTCTGGGTCGTGACATAGAGGGTGGCCTTGAATGATAACAGTATATGGAAGAGGGATGAACAAGTGCATGGAGAAGAAATAGTTGGAGCAATGGGAGGCTTTGTTATAGCAACTAGCTCCCGCTGGTACAGGGACAGGGCTATCCTCTTGGAGAGAGGTTCCAGTGAAAAGGCCTGGAGGGATATGGAAGTTCATACTGGAAGCTGGCAAAGGAAAAAGGATGTGTGAACATGAGGACATAGGAGTCTAGGGGCATCTGTGGAGGTTGAGAAGGAGCTCCTGGGAGTGTGAAGTGGGAAGAAGCAGCAGAGAAGCAAGTGTGGACAGTAAAGGGCCCAGGTTCTGAAGAGCTGCATGAGTGTTGCATGAGCAATGGGGAGCCAGAGAAGGTTTCTAAGAGAAAAGTGTGATCAGATTTGTTCTAAAGAAATAAGCTAAATGCAAAATGGAAAACCAACTAAGTAGGTTAATGGCGGCAGGGAAACAAGAGTTTGTGAAAGCAATTCAGGTAAGAGACACTAGGGATATCAATAACAAGACAGATGTGTGTGGACGAGGTACTTCTCATTCAGTTGGTGGCAGCTGGACTGAGTAGATGTAAAGGATACAGGATGAGGAGTCAAACGCATTGCTGCATTTCCAACTGGGATCTCCAATGCAGACGAAGAGAAGGGAACATAGAGAGGGATGGAGCGTTTCTAGAAGGAAGAGTCTCAAAGCCATGATGCCAACATCTGGCAAAAGCCCTCTGTTTCAGCAACATGGAGATGGCAGACCTGGGAGGTAGCTGTGCTGTCGAATGGCAGTTTCTTCCAGACATCTGGCTGTCACATGACCGCAGTAAAGCTGTCATGATGAGTAAGATCACTGCTGGGCCTGAGCAGAAGCCCGTGTGCTGTTTCAGGAAGTCTCAGCAGATAGGAGGATGAGGTAAAGGAAGCTACCATCCAAACACAGACAGGCAAAACTCTGGACAGTGGGCTGCCCATCTCAAAGGGACAACTCACCTCTGCTGGATTACACAGTGATCAAGAGACACTTGCAAGGCATAGTCCTTATTCAAACAAACTGTAAAAAGTAAAGTACCGTGACAATTTCAACACGTCCTGGGCGCTCGATGGGGAAGTGTAATTGTTAATTTCTCAGGTCTGATAATGCTGTTGTAGTTGCATTTTAAACAACTGCAATCTCTTTTAGAGATACATAGAGAAATATTTACAAACAGATGATGCAACATCTGGGATTAACTGCAAGATATTCTCGTGGGAGCAATTACAGTGTGGACTGAGCAGGAGTGACCACGAGATGGTAATTACGGAAGTGAGATGATGAATGAATGGGGATACATGGAGCCACTCCATTCTGCAGATATTTCAAGTTTCCTATAGGAAAAATTAAAGAACAACAAAACAGAGCCCCTCCCCGCACTCCACAGACAGAGTCACGCAAAAGAGCACTTTCCACCGAATAAGGTCTTGTGCAAGAATTCAATCTATAAAGAAGAAGTTGAATGGCGGATGCTCTGCACAAGGCTGAGAAGTCAAGGCCCGCAGCTCTCACTACCTAGTGAGTTCCCTGCCAGCCACTAGGATTCCTCACACTCTAGTTCTTTCCCAGGAGATGTTGTTCAATAGATTAACCAACAGAAAGTGTGTAGTGAGTAACAGTGTTGTCAGAGTCCACTTCAACCCCCCTTACCGCCGTAGACCCCAGTTCAGACACACTGATCTGTGTCATGTAGCTCACTGGTAGATATTAGATCAACCTTGAAATGCAGTCCATGTCTTCGGTGTCTTCTGCAGTCAGTAATCATTCTGTAACTAGCATCAGTTTCTCTCTGGAGAAAGCCGTGCTGCAGTCTTTGTCCCACAGAAAATGGTTTCTTGAAAGTTTATACTTTTAAATCTGGTCTTACACAGTATGTTTTGACTGTCCAGATAAATGTCCTGTAAATATACACTGAACATTTGATGCGTTCTACACCCTCCTGGTCAGACCTTGCATAACCCTGGTACATTCATGAAAACAGAAATGATTGCGTATCATGGTGTCAGCAACCCCTCACACTGTGTTTGGGTTTCTTCAGTCCTTCTGCTCATGCTCCTTTTCTGCTCTGGAACTCAACCAGGATATCACATCGTGTTTATTCGTGGCGTGCACCCACTGGTCCTCCATCTTCTCCAGTGTGCGGCAGTTTCTCCTTCTGCCCCGGTTTCTCCTAACCGTGACATGAATTTGTACTCATCTAAGTATCCGTGTGATGTTACTATTCTGCAGGATCTCAGGACTATGCCGGAAGTGAGGTGGGAAGCAGGCAGTCTGCAGGAGCAAATGGCCTAATGAGGAGGAAGATTTAGAAGCTGAAATACCTACTTGCTCCCTTGAAGCTCATACCATCTTCTACCTTACTTTCCCACGTGTATTAGTCAGGGGTCTCTAAAGCAGTGGTTCTCAACCTGTGGATAGGGACCCCTTGGAGTAAATAACCCTTGCACAGGGGTCACATATCAGGTAT
>CABHPP010135543.1:0-23529 GCA_902168425.1 Peromyscus attwateri
TTTATTTATTTATTTATTTATTTATTTATTTATTTTGTTTTTTTGACACAGGGTTTCTCTGTGTAGCTTTGCGCCTTTCCTGGAACTCACTCTGTAGCCCAGGCTGGCCTCAAACTCACAGAGATCCGCCTGCTTCTGCCTCCCGAGTGCTGGGATTATAGGCGTGCGCCACCACCACCCGGCAAACTTTTATTCATTATTGGGTATGTTGTCACACACATACAATGTCAGCTGTTGGGAGTGGAGACAGGAGGATACAGAGTTCGAGGCTAACTTTAGTTACACAGCAAGCTTGAGGCCAGTCTAGGCTACACAGTTCCCTGTCTCAACAATATGTGTATATTTTTTATTTTATTTTATTTTTGAGATAGGGTCTCACTGTGTATCCCTGGATGGCTATTTAGACTAGGCTGGCCTTTAACTCACAGAGATCTTACCTATCTTTGCCTTCTGAGTGCTGGGATTAAAGGCCACCACGCCTGGCCCCAGTTATTATTATTATTATTATCATTATTTTAAGACAAGGTCTCACTACATAATCCAGACTGGCCTAGAATTCATGGCAATCCTCCGGGCGTCAGTTTCCCAAGTGCTGGAATTACAACCATGTGTCACCACGTCTGAGTTTCTGTGCTCTTCCCAAGGGCTGGGCTGAGCATTCGAGTTTGAATATCACACCCAGTTTCATTACTGTCCAACTGGTGGACATTCAGGTTGTTGCCAAATTCTCTCACCATATGCAGGCTACAACAAGGATGCGAGTGTGTGGGTGTTGCCGCAGGACCAATCTCTGGAATCCATGCCCAAGGTGCAGTTTACAAAGCTGGGCAGGGTGCCATAGTCAAGCTAGCAGAAGTCCAGGAACATCAGAAATGCACACCCGTGGGAATGTCTGCCTATTTCTGTCTTTTCCTTGCACTTCTTGAAGGTATCTAGGGCCTCCAAGACCAGGAATCAGTGCTTCCAAGAGCACCCTGCATCATTTTTTCCCTGCTCGTCTGTGTCACGGTGCGTGGCCTTTTCTGCTGGTGCTCTGAGATGCTCCTGTTCCTCTTAAGGTCACCATAGCAGTCCCACTGGAGCTCAAGAGCCCCCCTTGGAAACTGCAGAACTCTTGGTTCTGACTGAAGGGACCTTGGTTTTGCAGGCTCTGTTCAGTTTCACAGGGAAGGCTCTAGAAACAGGAAGTGAGAGCTGTCTTAGATGGTTGTTCTGGTATTAACCCTTTCTTGGGAAGGTCTGTCCTGGACAGAGCCAGGTGAGGGCTTGCTCACCTGTGTCTTGAGTAAAGGTGCTGACGGGGTGCAAGGGCGCCATGAGAGCTCAGGCACGTGGGGACCAGGGCACATCAACACCAAAGGTGCATGTTCCTCTCCTCCGCAGAACACTCCTGCCTCTGGTCCTCAGAGACACATAGTCAGAAGTTTTGCTCAGCATCTTAAAGCAGGCAGAGAAGGGCTCTCTTCCTCAGCAGGCAGCCTTACTTCCTGCCCACTGAAAGTAGAGCAAAGCCATCAGCCGGGATCTGTGGGAAACACGCAAGGAGGGCTGCCTGAGAAAGGAAAGAGGTCTCATGTACATTTAGCCAGCTTAGGGATATTTTGTTTTGGTGTGCGAGCGCGCGCGCGTGTGTGTGTGTGTGTGTGTGTGTGTGTGTGTGTGTGTGATTTGTGTCTATATGTGAGTGTGGAGGCACATGTGCCTGTGTTCATATGTGGAGGTCATAGGTTGATATCAAGTGCCATCCTCAACCCCCTCTCTACCACACTTATTTTTTCCTGAGGTTATGTGTGTGTGTGTATGTGTGCACGTGGGTGTACATGTGTGAGGGAGCCCAAAGGTGATGTTGGTGCCTTTCTTTCTTTCTTTCTTTCTTCTTCTTTTTTTTTTTTTTTTTTTTTGGTTTTGTTTTGTTTTTTGAGACAAGGTTTTTCTGGGTAGGCCTGGCTGTCCTGGAACTCTGTAGACCAGGCTGACCTCAAACTCAGAGATTCACCTGCCTCTGCCTCTGGAGTACTGGGATTAAACCCGTGTGCCAACACACCTAGCTCCTGGGTGACTTTTTTTTTTTTTTTTTGGTTGTTTGAGACAGGGTTTCTCTCTGTACCTTTGGCTATCCTAGAACTTGCTCTGTAAACCAGACTGGCCTTGAACTCACAGAGATCCTCCTGCCTCTGCCTCCTGAGGGCTGGGACTACACTAAAGGTGGGCGTCACCACCGCCCAGAGGTACCTTTTCTTGACTGCTTTCTACCTTTATTTTTTGAGACAGAATCTCTCACTGAACCTGAAGCTTGCTGACTGGGCTAGGGTGGCTATCCAAAGAGTTTCAGGGATCCACCTATCTCTGGACAGCTAGTGTTGAGGTTACGGGGGTCAGCTGGCTCTTTATGTGGACGCTGGAGATCCAAACTCAGGTCCTCATGCTTGTAAGGCTGGCACTTTCCACTGAGCCATCCCTCCAGTCCTCCACCTTAAAAATCGCTACATCATATTTCATATTTTATTTATTTTTAATAATTTAATTGTATTTTATATGCATTGGTGTTTTGCCTGCATGTATGTCTGTGTGAGGGTGTCAGATCTTGGAGTTACAGTTGTTAGCTGCCATGTGAGTGCTGGGAATTGAACCCGGGTCCTCTGGAAGACCAGTCAATGCTCTTAACCCCTGAGCCATCTCTCCAGCCCCTTATTTTGGTTTTTTTGAGACAGGGTTTCTCTGTGTAGTCCTGGCTGTCCCAGAACCCACTCTGTACACCAGGCTGGCCTCGAGTGCTGGGATTAAAGGTATGCACCACCACTGTCCAGCTGTGTTTTATATTTTAGACAGGGTTTCTCTAGGTAGCCCTTGCTGGTCTGGCACTCTCTCTGTAGACCAGGCTGGCCTTGAAGTCACATAGATCTGCCTGCCTCTGCCTCCCTGGTGTTGGGATCAAAGGTGTGTACCTCACCTAAAATTTATTTTTAATTTTTAATTATGTATCCACATGGGTATGTATGCCTGAGTACAGGTGCCTACAGAGGCCAAAAGAGGGTGCTGAATCCCTTGGACCTAGAGTTATAAGCAGTTGTGACACACCCAAATGTAATGCTAGGAACTGAACTTGGGTCCTCTGGTCCTCTGGAAGAACAGCAGTACCAGTAACCAGGGTTACTCTCATTTGTTTCTTTTTGATTTTTTGAGACAAGGTCTCATGTAGCTCAGGCTGGCTTTGAATTCATTACATAATTGAGGATGACCTTGAATTCCTGATCGTCCTGCTTCCACTGGGGGTGAAGGCATGTGCTGCCAGTTTACTCAGT
This sequence comes from Peromyscus attwateri, assembly GCA_902168425.1. Lineage (NCBI taxonomy): Eukaryota > Metazoa > Chordata > Mammalia > Rodentia > Cricetidae > Peromyscus > Peromyscus attwateri. The sequence goes on from CABHPP010135543.1 coordinate 3,303, forward strand.
GCTGGGGAGGGAACCCAGGACTTCAGGCCCATTAAGCAGATACTCTACCAAGAAGCATCCCCGCCCAGTAGAAGGAGTTTGGACAAATGTGTGATGAAGTCGCAATGGAAAAAAACTGTCTGTTCAACGATGGCCCTGAGATCATTGGGTGCCCACATGCAGAAGAATGTGGTTCCTCTCCTGTCTTAGTTAGGATCCTCTTGCTGTGAAAACACACACACACACACACACACACACACACACACACACACACACACACCATGACCAAAAGCAACTGAGGGAGGAGAGGCTTTAGTTCAGCTTAAAATTCTCGGGGTCATGCTCCATCACTGAGGGAAGTTGGGCCAGGAACCTGGAGGCAGGAACTGATGCAGAAATCATGGAGGAATATTAACTATTGGCTTCCTCCTTCCGGCTTGCTCCATTTGTTTTTTTATACACCCCAGGACCACCTGCCCAGGGGCAGCACCACCCACAGTGGGATGGGTCCTCACACATCAATTATTAATCGAGAAAATGGGGGTTGGAGAGATGGCTTAGCAGTTAAGAGCACTGGCTGCTCTTTCAGAGGACACAGGTTCAGTTCCCAGCACCCACATGGCAGTTTACAACTGTCTGTCACTCCAGTTCCAGGGGACCTGACGCCCTCTCGGGCCCCCATGGGCACCAGGCATGCATGTAGAACACAGACACATGAGCAATGAGCAAACATGCAGGGGTCTCCGTGATATCTACAGCCAGCAGAGTGAGGATCAGCGGAGGGCAAGAAGGCAGTTCGGTTCAACATGACTAGGTAGCTGGCAATGACTCAAACTTTGGGAGTCTGACCCCTGGTGGTTTATTTTAGGCATATTTAAGCACAGCATGATTTTGTGAAAACTTTTCTGGTGATAATTAACTCAGTCTCATGTATATAACAAAGCATACATAAATCTCTCTCTCTCTCTCTCTCTCTGGTTTTTTGAGACAGGGTTTCTCTGTGTAGCTCTGGCTGTCCTGGAACTCCCTCTGTAGACCAGGCTGGCCTTGAATTCAGAGATCCGCCTGCCTCTGCCTTCTGTGCTGAGTTTAAAGGCATGTGCCACCACTGCCAGGCATAGCATACAGAAATCTCTTTGAGGAACAAAATAAGCTAAATAAAGATTGGACACGACTACATCAAAACTCGTTGAGAAGTACATGTGATGTCTTTCATAAAGATGGGTTCTACAGACCAACTGAGAAAGACAAGCTTATGGTGAGGGTCTGGGGGAGGGTCTGGTGTGATTTCTGGCCACAGAGAGTGCAAAGGTCATGTCTGCTCCACGTCTTCTTGGCGGATAACAGGTATTGCATTCCTTCCCTTGAAGGACCAGCCTTGGGTGCTAACATTCTAGTTCCTCTGGTGCTTGTCTGTGAGCAGAAGGGTTTCAGTGCCTCCCACACAGACAAAACACATGTACACACAAAACTGTTAAAAAAGAAAATGTCCTGGGGGCTGAGAGATGGCTCAGTGGTTAAGAATGCTGGCTGTTTTACAGAGGACCCAGGTTCAATTTCCAGCACCCACATGGCACCTCACAAATGTCTGTAACTCTAGTTCTAAGGGATCTGACACCTTCACACCAATGCACATGAGTTAATAAAAATCTTAAAAAGAAAGAAAAGAAGGAAGGAAGGAAGGAATTGGGAATTTTTTACTCTTTGTTCCTTTGGGGGCCTGCCACTCAGCTCCCAAATAGACACACAGAGGCTTATTATTACTTATAAATGTCTGACCTTAGCTTGGCTTATTTCTAGCCAGCTTTTCTTAACTTAAATTATTCCATCTTCCTTTTGCCTCTGGGCTTTTCCTGTTCTTACTTCTATAACCTTACTTTCACTTACTATGAGACTGGCTGGGTGGCTGGTGCCTTCTTTTCTTGCTCCTTAATTTCTCTTCCTTCTTTCTCTTTTTCTCCTTTTATTTATTCTCTCTGCCTGCCAGCCCCGCCTGTCCTCTCTCCTGCTTTGCTGTTGGCCGTTCAGTTCTTTATTAGACCATCAGGTGTTTTACACAGGCACAGTAACACAGCTTCACAGAGTTAAACAAATGCAACATAAAGGAATGCAACACAGCTTTGCACCATTAAACAGATGTTCCACAGCATAAACAAATGTAACACATCTTAAAATAATATTCTACAAATATATATATTCTACAATATCCAGGCTTGATCACAGGCCAATCCCTCTTCTTAAATGACTCTTTCTTGTGTCAAGTTGACACAAAGCTATCCAGGACAACCCCTATTTCTCACTGTTACAGAAGGCAACTTGGTGTGGATTACAGTCTTCAACATAAGACCTAAAACTCTGAAACAACTGAAAGACACGAACAGGTGAGAAGTGTTTGGACAAGACCCCCAGTCTTAGGGTTTCTATTGCTGTGAAGAGACTCCATGACCACAGTAACTCTTTTTTTGGGGAGGGGGTTGGTTTAGAGCAGGGTTTCTCTGTGTAGCTTTGGAGCCTGTCCTGGAACTCACTCTGTAGACCAGGCTGGCCTCAAACTCACAGAGATCCACCTGCCTCTGCCTGAGTGCTGGGATTAAAGGCATGTACCACCACTGCTCGGCGACCACAGCAACTCTTAAAGGAAAACATTTAATCCGGGCTAGCTTACAGTTTCAGTTGTATTAGTCCATTATGATCATGGCAGGACATGGAAGTGTGCAGGCAGACATGGTCCCGGAGAAGGAGCTGAAAGTTCTACATCTTGATCTGAAGGCAAGAGGAAGTGACTGTGTGTCACACTGGGCGTAGCTTGAGCTATATATAAGACCTCAAAGCCCACTTCCACAATTACACACTTCCTCCAACAAGGCCATACCTCCTAATAGTGCCACACCATATGGGCCAAGCATTCAAACTCATGAGTTTATGGGGGCCATTCCTATTCAACCCTCATCCCAATACACAGGAAACAAAAGCAAAAACAGACAAATGGGGTTTTGATGTACTCAAATGCTTTTCTTTTTCTGCACTAAAAGGCATCAACTGTCAGAGCTGACAGGATGGGTGAGATTAGACACTACACATCTGACTAGGAGTTAACATTCCAACTATGTGGGGAATTTTTAAAACTCTGTAGCAGAGGCTGGAGTATAGCCCAATGTTTGAGCATGTGCTTAGCACGTACAAGACCCTGGGTCAATTCCTAGCACCCAAACAGAGCAAAACCAACTAATCAATCAACCTAAAACGTCCCCCAAAACAAAACACCTTAATAGCAAATCACAACCCAACACAGTTTAAAAATGAATAGACCTAAATAAACATTTCTTAAAAGAAGAGATGAAACAGCCCATCAGTTTTGTTGGTTTTATGTGGCGCTGTTACCCTTCGAGGAAATGTCACGAGGCACAAAACCCACTATAAGAGTTTATTAGGAAAAGGGAGGGACAGGAAAGAATGTGATCAGGCCTGTTTGAAAGACATGTGCAGAGAGAGGGGAGGGTACATGGGATCTGCCTTTTATGGACTACCCCCGTGCATGCACATAGATTAGGTGATCATGCTGTGCACAAATTATGTGACCATGCAGCTCATGGATTATGTAGGACATATGGCCCCGGAAATGACTAAGTGTCTCGTCAGGGCATGGGCGGTCATGGGGTTGTGGCTAGAATTCCTATCATCAGCTCCCAGCCATGTTTTGAAGGATTTGTATCCAGACATACACTATGAATATGTATTACTTTCATTGGCTTAATGTGGTGATATATTGTGTATCAAATAAAATTTGTCTGAAGATCAGAGAACAGAACAAGCCACTAGATTAAACACAGAAGTTTTAAAGCAGTGAGAAGTTTCTCTAGTGGTTTGTTCCTTTGTCTCTCTGATCTTTCAACATTCACCCCAACATCTGGCTCCGGGTTTTTGGTTTGTTTTTTTTTTTTTTTTTTTTTTTTTTTGGTTTTTTGAGACAGAGTTTCTCTGTGTAGTTTTGGTGCCTGTCCTGGATCTCGTTCTGTAGACCAGGCTGGCCTCGAACTCACAAAGATCCGCCTGCCTCTGCCTCCCGAGTGCTAGGATTAAAGGCGTGCGCCACTACTACTGCTGCTGCTGCTGCTGCTGCTGCCGCTGCTGCCGCCGCTGCTGCTGCCGCTGCCGCCAGCAGGAAATCTTACTAATGCAATGTAGATGAAAAAAATGTTCCACATCACTAATCACAAGGGACTTGCAAATTAAAAACATAACGGGGTATTACCTTACCCTACAGAGAATTGCTATGATCAAAAAAGAGTAAATAAATAGTGAATCCTGGGGCTGGTTGCATCTTGGTTGGTAGAGTGCTTGCCACTGGGTTCAGTATCTAGTACCCCATAAATTGATATGGGGTACACACCTGTAATCCCAGCACTCTGGAGACAGAGGCAGGAGAATCAGTTCATGGTTGGCTGCACAGTAAATTTGATGCCAACCTGGGATACACGAGGCCTTGTCAGAAAAAATAAGGGTGAGCACTGTAGCGTGTTCTTGTGACCCCGGCACTGGTGGCAAATGGGGGGCAGCTAATCCAGTCAGGTCCTGGGGACCCACTGGTCAGCCAGTCAAGCCCAAATGGCAAGCTCCAGGTTCAGTACGAGATTCTGTCTCAGAAAACAAAGGTGGATGGATCAGTGACAAGGCTCAGTGGATAAGACACTTGCTTTGCAAGCCTGATGAAGTTAGACCCTTGAAGTCCACGCAAAGGAGGAAGGAGAAAACTGACCCCACGAAGTGTTCCTCTGGCTTCTCTATGCGGGCGTGTGCATGGCCACACATTCCTCCTCCCCCTCCCCCAAACACAAATAGAACAAAGAAAATGAAGGCAGACAGCAATAGAGGAAGACCTATATCAACTTCTGACCTCTACATGCGGATGCATAGAATCGGCCGCCCTCTTGTGGTCACCGGGATCAGGGCTGATACTCTGTGAATTCCAGCACCAGCTTCAGTCACAAGGAAGTGTAACTTGCCCAAAGTTGGGAGACACTTGTCTGCCTGAAAAGTTTACAAGGCCCAGACAGACAGACAGACAAATCAGTCAAATTTATTCCCTCTTCAAAGGAAATAGAAATGGTATCAAAGCAGCTCCCTAAATCTCATCTACACAACCTGCCGAGAAGATAAAGCTGAGTCCGTAGTGAAGGTGGCAGGACAGGCCACTCCAAAACGCAGAAGGGTCATTTTGAGCTAAAGGAGATTGAGAAAAAGCATTATATAAATTTATAAAGCCGGCCGGGTGGTGGCGGCACACGCCTTTAATCCCAGCACTTGGGAGGCAAAGGAAGGCGGATCTCTGAGTCTGAGGCCAGCCTGGTCTACAAAGTGAGTTCCAGGACAGGCAGATCTGTTACACAGAGAAACCCTGTCTTGAAAAACAAACAAAATTTATAAAGCTGTCCAGTGTGGTAGTGTGCTCCTGTAAACCTCAGTACTCTGGAGACTGAGGCAGGAGGATGGTGAGTTTGAGACCACCTTGCATTACATAGCAACATTTTATATCAAAAACAAAAACCACAGAAATGGGGGTGAGGCCTATGGCTGAGTAGTAAGCACTTGCCTAGCATGGACAATGGCTTAGGCTCCATCCACAACACTCTAAAACTAAAAGAGAGAGAGAGAGAGAGAGAGAGAGAGAGAGAGAGAGAGAGAGAGAGAGAGAGAGACTGTTCGTGAGAGTTAGAGGTAAGCCCAATGGTAGAGCTTATGCCTACCATGGGTTTAACTCCTGGTACTGAAAAACATTTGTAGAAGTGTTGGATGCATAACAGTTAGTTGCAATTGCATATGCCAACCAAATATAAAAAGATTTGCTTTCAGGGCTGGAGAAATGGCTCAATGGTTAAGAGTACTCACTGCTCTTTCAGAGAACCCAAGTTTGGTTCTCAGCCCTGACATTGGCCAGCTTACAACTGCTTGTAACCCCAGTTCCAGAGATATCTGATGCATTTGCACTTATATGCACATGCCCACACATATACACGTGTGCATACACACACACACACACACACACACACAAAACTAAAAATAAATCAGAGCTGGAGAGATGGCTCAGTGGTTAAGAGCACTGGCTGATCTTCCTGGGTTCAATTTCTAGCAACCACATGGTGGCTCACAACCATCTGCAAAGCATTTGTGATTATTATTATTATTTTTTTTTTGGTTTTTCGAGACAGGGTTTCTCTGTGTAGCTTTGCGCCTTTCCTGGAACTCGCTTGGTAGACCAGGCTGGCCTCGAACTCACAGAGATCCTCCTGCTTCTGCCTCCCGAGTGCTGGGATTAAAGGCGTGCGCCACCACCGCCCGGCTATTTTGTTTTTGCTGCTATTGACAGCAGGCACCTCTGTAACCAGAATCAGGATCAGGTATAATAAAATGGGTGTGAAAGCTGGCTGGAGAGATGGCTATCCAGTTAGGAGCACTGGCTGCTCTTCCAGAGGACCCGAGTTCAGTTCTCCGTACAGCTCACAACTCACTGTCTGTAGTTCTATCTCAGGGGGGGGATCTGATGCCCTCTTCTGGCCTCTGTAGGTACTAGGTACCATATACATAAGTGAATAAAAATGCATTTGGTAAGTCCCTAATTAAAAATAAATAAATAAATAAAATGGTGTGTATGGGAAAGAATTGAGGGATGTTTTATTCTCCAGGGCAGCTTTGAGTTGGGAACTTTGAGGAGAGAAAGATCGGAGTGGCACTTGGAAGCCAGCGGTGAGGTCCAATTGGATTTCCTCCTTGCTTCCTCTGCCCCCAAAGATTCTGAGTTGCAATCCAAGGGGACCCCCAAAGGGAATCGAGGAGGGCCCTCTTTTATTGGAAAGAGTTTGTCAAGAGTTGGGATTTGCCGGGCGGTGGTGGTGCACGCCTTTAATCCCAGCACTCGGGAGGCAGAGGCAAGTGGATCTCTGTGAGTTCGAGGCCAGCCTGGTCTACAGAGCGAGATCCAGGAAAGGCACAAAACTACACAGAGATACCCTGTCTCAAAAAACCAAAAAAAAAAAAAAGAGTTGGGATTTGTTCCCTGGCTATACAGAGAAGACCCTGGCTCTGGAGATAAGCCGAATCCACATTTTCCTCCTGCAGTTCACTTTGTTCAGCCTCTTTCTGTTTTGTCTCTCCAGGAGAGAGTTAAACACTAGCCAGGGCAGATTCCCAAAAGCTCCTTTGACTGTTCAGAAAGAAAAAACTGTACATAATTTACCCAGAAGGACCCAGGAGCCAAAGGTCAGGTGGCCACAGGCTGTGCAGGACAGGGGTCAGGCTTAGTAAGTAGATTTTTGGCTATTAACCCCTCAGGCTACCAGGGAGGCAGCAGTAAGGACTGAGCTATTTCTGCCATCAGCCTCGGAATAAACTCAAGGCCAGCTCATGCATTGAGAGGCTGACAGTGGCAGCCCAGGGACCCAAGTGGATCCGGGACATCTAGGCACGGTGGGGTAGCTTGAGGACTTGGTGCCCAGTTGCCAAGGTTGGGTTGATTGAAAGTGTCCCAAAGCCCCAGGGTGGCTAAAGTTTTTGGAAGATCCTTGACCTTTTCAATGGACTTTGATGGTGTAGGCCTGTAATTCCAGACTGAGGCAGGAGGATGGAGAGTTTGAGGCCAATCTGGGCTAGATAGGGAGACTCTGGAATGAACCAAAAAACCAAAAACATCCTGTTACTTAAGGGGCTTCTCAAATGTCACGGCAATGTTATTCTTACTGATTGCTCTGTGTGTGTGTGTGTGTGTGTGTGTTTCCTCCAAATTCGGGCAGCTCACCCACTGCTGTGTTTCCCTAGAAGTTACTTCTGAGCTTCTAAGGGCTCCCGTGGTCAGCAGGGCAGAGGCCACTCAGTGTCTGGCAAACATGTGGAATGAGAGTGCTGTGCACGTGGGAAACGCCTGTCCAGGTTCCCTCAGAGAATGCTCCTCTCTCTGACCTGGCAGATAGTAACAGGACTACAGTCACTCCCTGCCTGTGGAGGGTGGAGTCTATAGGCCAGAGTGTTGGAGGCTGTGTGGAGGCTTGCTGTCCTGGGTCCTTGTGAACATAATGTCCCTTAGGAGAGACACTCAAGCCAGTGGTGAAGGCAGGGCTGGGCAGAAGGAGAAACTGAGGCAGGAGGCTGAACCTGCAGGGACACTGATTCTAAACTGAGACAAGGCTGAACCTTTGCATCCAGGCAGCTCCCAGTGAGAGGACCACTGTGAGGGTTCAGAATGTGGAGGGGGGACACCTCCAAGGGGGAGATCTTGGAATGCTTATATTACCTGGTTCTGGAGCTGCAACCTCTCTGTTGATTGAGAAGGTCAATACCTCTGGGCCTTATTTTGTTCATCTGTAAGATGGGTCCAAAATACCCTTCCTTTCAGGGTGTCTCAGTGGTTGAGAGCACTGACTGCTCTTGTATAAGACCTAGGTTTGATTCCCAGCACCCACATGGCAACTCTTGACTGTCCATAACTCCAGTTCAGGGGATCTGACATCTTCTTCTGGCCTCTGTGGCCACTAAGTGCATGTGAAAAAAATGGCTTTAGGGGCTGGAGAGATGGCTCAGTGGTTAAGAGTACATCCTGCTCTTGCAGAGGACCCAAATTCAATTCCCAGGATCCATGTTTGGTGGCTCACAATCACCTGCGACTCCAGTTCCTGGAGATTTGGATCTCCATCTTCAGTCCTCTGAGGGCACCCATGCACACATACCCACACACAGACACATAGACATACATATTATTAAAAATAAAACAAATCTTGTTGGGTGTGATAATGCATGTCTTTAATCCTAGCATTCTGGGGAGGCAGAGGCAGGCGGATGTTAGTGAGTTGGAGGCCAGCCTGGTATACATAGTGAGTTCCAGGGCTATAAAGTGAAACTCTGTCTCAAACAAAACAAACTTAAAATAAGTTTTATTTTATTTTGTGTGTCTGGGTATTTTGCTTGCATATATATCTGTGCGTCACTTGCATGCCTAGTGCCTGCAGAGGCCAGATGAGGGCATCAGATCCCTTGGAAATGGAACCATCTCTCCAGCCCCCTCAAAATAAAAAAAAAATTTTTTTTCAAGTTGTACATGGAGCCCAAGGCCTTCTCATACATGCTGGGCAAGTATTCTTCCAATGAGCTACATCTCTGGTCCCTCTTAGTAACATTTTTAATATCAATAAATATAAAAGACAATATTTAGCTAAGGATTAAATTCCTGATCCTCCTGCCTCAACCTCCAAAGTGTTGGGATTACAGGAATGTGGCACCCTGTTTGTCTCTCTCTCTTTTTTTTTTCTTTCTTAAATAGTCTTGGGATTAGGGATGTAGCTCAGTTAGGAGAACGCTGGCATGCACAAAGCCCTGGGTTCAACCCCAGAACCACATAAACCAGGCATGGTGGTACACACTTGTAATCAGTATGAGGAAGAGGAGGCAGGAGGATCAGAAGTTCATACTCATCCTCAGCTGTATAGGGAATCTGAGGCTGTTGTGCTCATGTCGCAGAACCCCCAGAGACCACCAAGGAGCTGGTTTCCAATGCAAGCACAGAAGGGTTTTTTTTATTGTCTGATTCGAACCTGAGCCACCAAACTATGCTCCGATGCAGTGGATAGAGGAAGATTCGGCGGCTGCAGGCCCAGGAGTAGAGAGTTTTTATAGGGAAAATCCTACAAGCTGGGAACTGTCAACTGGGATTGGGTAGGAGGGATATGGGGCAAGGTTGTTTTTGAAACTATTGGTCCAGATTTTGGGCGCGAACCTACATTTTGAAACAACTGGATTAGACTTTTTGGCAGGGAACCACAATTTGCTGAGCAGGATTATCTGGGCTGCTCAGCAGGATTATCTAGATATCTTCAAGGGCCATAAATCGCAGATAGGATCTCTGCAGGAGCATCTGGATCTTATTAAATTTTACTGCCCTGTATTTGTTCAAGTTGTCATTGCACATTCCTGAGATCCTTCCTGGAACTGAGTACAGCAGGGGGTCTGAGATAGTAGCCCTTTCCCTAAGATGGAGCCTGTAAAGTCAAGACTAGACCTTCACAAGGCCAGCCTTAGCTACATGAGATCCTGCCTCAAAAAGGCAAAAAACAGGGACTAGAGAAATGGCTAGGTGGTTGGGAGCAGTGGCTACTTTGGTAGAGTGTGGTGGTATTGTATTCCCCAAAATATTGTGTACCTTAATAAACTTATCTGGGGTCAGAGACAGAACAGCCACAATATTAAACAAAGGTTAGGCAGTGGTAGCACACACCTTTAATCCTAGCATTCAAGAGGCAGAAATCCATGTGTTCAAGGATACACCCAGCATGGTGAGTCACGCCTTTAATCCCAGAAAGCAAGCCTTCAATCCCAGGGAGTGGTGGTAGAAAGCAGAAAGGTTTATAAGGCGTGAGGACCAGAAACTAGAGGCATTTGGCCTGGAGAAGCATTTTGGCCTAGTTAGGTATTTGGCCTGGTTAAGCTTTCAGGCTTCTAGCAGCAGTTCAGCTGAGACCCATTCTGGATGAAGACTCAGAGGCCTCCAGTCTGGGGAAAAAAGACCAGCTGAGGATCCAATCAGTGAGGTGAGGTAGCTGTGGCTTATTCTGTCTCTCTGACCTTCCAGTGTTTACCCCAATACCTGGCTGAGGTTTGATTTTATTAATAAGAACTTTTAAGATTCATGCTACAGTAGAGTATTCAATTTCCTTTTCTAGAGGGTTTGATTTCCAGCACCCACATGGAGGCTCACAACTGTCTGCACTCCAATTCTAGGGGATCCATGGCATCAGGCATTCACATGGCTTGGCATGTATATATACACATACACGCAGGCAAAATACCCATACATACAAAATATTTCTTAAAAAAAAGGCAAAACCTAGCTGGGCTTGGTGGTGCATGCCTTTAATCCTAGCATTTGGGAGGTAGAGGCAGGAGTTCCAGGACAGCCAAGGTGGTTACACAGAGAAACCTTGTTTCAAACAAAACAAAACAAAACAAAACAAAACCAAAAACAAAAAACCAAAAACAACCCTGCAAAACAAACAATAGACACTCCCCCCCCCTCCCCCTTGTAGCATGAATCCTAATTGGTCTTAATAAAAACCTGGAGTCAGATATTGGGGTAAATGCTGAAAGATCAGAGAGACAAAGGAGCAAGTCACAGCCACTTCTTACATTTACCGAATCCTCAGATCAAAAGGGGCCAAGCTCCTGTCAACCCACCTTATCACTTCCTCTCTCTGCCCAGCCATATCACTTCCTGTTTCCTCCTCCCAAGTGCTGAAATTAAAGGTGTGGCTAGCTCTGCACTCTGATCTCCAGGCAAGCTTTATTTGTTAGAACACAAACAAAATATCACCATACCCCCCAACAAAACCCAACCCAGAGCCCTTCTGTATAGACCAAGCTGGCTCTGAACTCAAGATCCTCTGGCCTCGGCTTCATGTGTGCACCATCATGTCTGACTTGCTTTTTATTTGAGAAGAGAATTTCCCTGCATTACCCAGAGGCTTCTTAGTAAGAACTTACTCAGGGAGTCAGAGAATCTGGGCTTGCTTTACCCAGGGCTGCATAAGGAAATGATTTAGCCACAGGTGTGGTTACCAGGTATTTGGAAGGGTCTACACTTGGCCTTCAGTGTGCTTTGATCTTGCAAGGGGGAGGTCTTTTGCCCCTCCCCTTGGCATTGTTATAAAAAACCCTTTTGAATAAACGATGTGGCTGTTGGGTATTGACCCAGGCCCTCCCAAAGCTATCCTGTGTTTCTGTCTTTCTTCTTGTTGTCTAGGTCTCTTTCTATCTGATGTTTTCCTATCCCTCTCTCTTCCACCTAAGAACCCTTTGATAGGTGGGAGCAGGTCGGAGCTGGACTCCCACAGGCTCCCACAGGCTGGTCTTGAACTCCTACGCTCTATCAATCCTCTGAATTTAGCCGCCTGAATAGCTGGCACTATAGGTGTGCACCACCACACTTGGCTCGTGTGTGTGTGTGTGTGTGTGTGTGTGTGTGTGTGTGTGTGTGTTTACTTTTTAAAACATGGCTACTTAAAAATGAAAGCTGTTAGGTGGGCTTAGTGGTCCACACCTTTAATTTTAGCACTAGAGAAACAGAGGCAGGTGGATCTCTGTGACTTCAAGGACAACCAGAGATACATAATGAAACCCTGTCTTAAAAAAAAAAATTGGGGGCTAGAGAGATGGCTCAGGGGTTAAGAGCACTAGCTGCTCTTGCAAAGGTTCTGAGTTCAATTCCCAGCAACCACGTGGTGGCTCACAACTGAAAGACACCCCCCCCCCCCCAGTTTTATTCTCCATTTCAGTTAAGGTCAAACTAAGGACAGGCCACTAGCTGCCAGGGGGCGGCCTGGTAAGAGAACAGTCGAGAAAAACCAGGGGGGTCACAGAGGTCAGGGTGTGCTATCCTGGCTTTCTCGACCACCCCTGCAAATTGCAACTTTGTAGGTTTTTCTGTGGCGGCGCCCCAATGAGATGCCTGTTGCTATGCTCCACCCTCTGCCCAGTGCTGTTTCCCTTATAAAAACCCGGGTGTGGTTGCTGTCCGGCCGATCAGCTAGTCTGAGCTGCTGAGATCGGTTAGCATGAGCTGCTGAGATCAGCTAGCTTGAGCTGCTGAGAGCCCGCAGGCGCCTGTGTAACAATAAAAATCCTCTTGCTTGTTGCATCCAGTGCTGCTCTGCTTGTGGTGAATGGGTTGGGGTCTCCGGAGTTCTTTCAACAACCATCTATAATGAGATCTGGTGCCCTCTTCTGGCCTGCAGGCACACATGCAGGCAGAATATTGCCTACATAATAAGTAAATAAATCTTAAAAAAAAAAAATTAGGGCTGGAGAGATGGCTCAACAGTTAAGAGAACTGGCTGCTCTTCCAGAGGACCCGGGTTCAATTCCCAGCACCCACATGGCAGTTCACAGCTGTCTGTAACTCTAGTTCCAGAGGATCTGCCACCCTCATACAGACATACATGCAGGCAAAATACCAATACACATAAAAATAAATAAATTTAAAAAATTAAATTAAATTAATTACACTGGGGCTCACTGGGTTCTTACTCATACAGAGTGGGAGCATCTTTAGCCTGTTCTGTGCTGGACTGTTGATCTTGAAAACTACTCATTTCATCATTGGAAAACAATTCTCAGCTCTCACAGCGCTAATTAAAAAGCCACCTGCTACTGGCAGGTGACGGGATTGAGAGTAGGTTTTCACCTATTCTTTCAAACATGGGCTGTAATCACCCCAGGGTTCTGCATTCCCAATTTGGGACAGCTGACTGCCTCTAGGAAGTGGACTGAGTGGAAATCACACTGGCAGTTTCTGGAGGCATTGCAGGAGGTGGCTCCTCTTCTCAAGCTTTCAATACCGGAGTGTGGCTCAAGCAGGGTCCAGTGGACAGCCCTCCTCCTCATGTGCCTCTGTTCAGAAGTCTGGACGGCTGGGGATGCCTCCATCAGTAAAGTGCTCACCATGTCAGCGTGAGGACCTGAGACCAGAGCCCTGGCATCCATGTAAAAAAGCTGGGTGTGATAGTGTGCACCTTAACCCTAGGGCCGATGGTACGGAGATAGGAAGATACCTGGGGCTTTCGGGCCAGCCTGTCTAGTCAAATCAGCCAGGTTCAGTGAGAAACTCTGTTCAAAACTGAAGGTGGAGAGGAATGAAGGAAGACACCCAACATTGACCTCTGGTCTATAAATGTGGGCATGTGAGCATTCATGAACACACACACACACACACACACACACACACACACACACACAGAACAGAGACACAGAGAGAGACAGACAGAACACTGTTATAGAAAGCTTTTTCTGAAACCGGGCATGGTAGTTTCAGCACTCAGCACTCCCAGCAGAGGCAGGCAGATCTTTGTGAGTTTAAGGCTAGCCTGGTCAGAGTGAGTTCTAAGACTGCCACAGCTACATAATGAGACCCTGTCTTTGGTGGGGGGAAAGCTTTGTCTGAAACTTTTAATGTATTCATAATGGGAGCTTCCGGGAGTTGGTTCAACTTTTCCAGAACATTCATTTATGCCAAGTGGCTCTTTCTCTGTGGATGTTAAATCGGGGATATTTACTGTACACTGCACCCAATATTTCCCCTCATTACATTTTCCTTTTAAAGAAAACATGACCAATTAGTGACCTGGAAGGTTTGAACAGAAGCACATTAGAGGAATGCTTGTTTGGAGGGCTCTCTCCAGCTGAATTAATTCACATTTGCCATCCAGTTTCATCTTAGGCTGGAGGCGATTTTCAAGCATAATGTTATGACAGAGGTCATTGCAAAGATTTGGGACAAGCTGTTCTGTTTGCAGAGCTGTCACTCAGGCCAAGCAAATGTCAGTGGGAATCTACAGACAAATTAACTTCCTCTCAATGGGTCTTTTATCTCCCCTGTCTCTGCCTTCATTTGCATAACTGACCAGTCAGACATACACACATGAAAGAACTACTCAGATAAGAAAAATAGAAAGACTGAGGTCAGCCTGGGCTACATAGGGAGATTTGGTATCAAAAATAAAGAAAGCAAGAGTAGACATGTAGTTCGGCTGGTAGAATGTTTGCCTACCACCCAATGAGGTCCAGCATTTGGTCCCCAGCACCACAGAGATCAGGTATTTCTGGAATATATCCTGTAATTTGGCCACTCAGAAGATAGAGGCAGAAACATGAGAATTTCAAGGTTATCCTTACAGAGTATGGGTGATCAGTTACTTACAGAGTGTGGATGGCCCCCAAACAGCCACGTCACTGGAGAGTCTCACTCCAGTGCAGATGGAAATGTCCCCGTAGCTGCGTAGATGGAGTGTCCCTTCAGTTAGTCTTTCATCACCTCCTGAGAGCATGAGACCATGTATAGGTAGACAGAATTACACACAGCTCGGGTGTGGGTGGAAGGTATAGGTTAGAGTGGTTGAAATCTCAGGTGAGGCTGTAAGAACCCCACCTCTCCTTCCATGAAGGAATGTCAACAGATGCATTTTTTTTAACTTACTTATATGTATGAGCATTTTGCCTGCATGTATGTGCACCATTCCTGTCTAATGCCTGTGGAGGTCAGAAGTGGGTGTTGGATCCCCAGGAACTGGAGTTACAGATGGTTGTGTGTACTGGGAACTGAACCCAGGTTCTCTGCAAGAGCAGCAAGTGTGTTAAGTGCTGAGCCAGCTCTCTTTGCCCATCAGGCCCAATCTTGACCGTCTTACATCTTGTAGTCACAGAAGAGGGCAATGTCTATTACTTTTGGTCCATCAGTATTCTACAACAGTGAGTTTGAAGCCAGCCTGGGTATATTAGATCCTGACTTAAAAAAACATAAAAGTTGCTGGGAGGTGGTGGCACACATTTATAATCCCAGCACTCTGGAGGCAGAGGCAGACAGATCTCTGTGAATTCAAGGCCAACCTGGTCAACAAAGTGAGTTCTGGGACAGCCAGAGCTATTACACAGAGAAACCCTGTTGTGGAATATTACTTTAACTATGTAAAGATGTGTTGCTTTTGTTTATGCTGCATTTGTTCAATTATGTAAAGATGTGTTGCTGCCTAAGGCACCTGATCAATCTAATAAAAAGCTGAATGGTCAATAGCTAGGCAGTAGAGGGATAGGCGGGGCTGCAGGAGAGAGAACAAGCAGGAGAAATCTAGGCTTGAGGGAATGAGAGAGAAGAGAACGAGGGAGAAAAAGAGGGAGGTGCCCGGGGCCGGTCAGACAGATGCCAGCCAGCAAGACACGGAGTAGGACATACAGAATGAAGGGAAGGTAAAAAGCCCCAAGGTAAAACGTAGATGAAGAGAAACAGGTTAATTTAAGTTATAAGCGCTAGTTGGACAAGCACAAGCTAATGCCGAGCAGTCATAACTAATAATAAGTCTCCATGTCATGATTTGGGAGCTGGCTGGTGGCCAAAAGAAAGCATGTAACAAAACCCTGTCTCAAAAAACAACAGAACAAAACAACAAAATCTATCAATGGGTCATTTGTGGTAATGCATGTCTTTGATCCCTGCAGAGGAGGCAGAGGCAGATGGATTTCTGTGAGTTTGAGACCAGCCTAATTTACATAGTGAGGCCCCCTAAAAAAGAAAATCTGTCAACAGTTCGTAGAAAAAGTTAAACACAAAATTATCATATGACCCAGCGATTCCATTTGTAGGCATGTACCCAAAAGAAGAGAAAATGGCCATCAAAACAGGTAGAACAGGCTGGTGGGATGGCTACTGTGGGCAGTGGCACCTGCTGTCAAGCCCGAGGACCTGAGTTTAATCCCTGGTACTCATATCATGGAAGGAGAGAACCAACTCCCTCAGTGTATCTTCTGACCTCCACACATGTGCATACATGTGGCACACACACAAATAAAATGCAATAGAAAAAGTTTTAAAGATATAAATAAATACACAAAAATTTCATGACAGCATGTTCTTAATAACAAAACATGGAAATTACAGATGAATGAAGTTAAGCCAAAACATGCTCTATACCGTTACTCCCTCCAATCTACAAATGGAGTCTTGTGTCGCTCAGGCTGGCCTCCAGCTCCTGAGCCAGGTGGTTCTCCTTGGCCTCCCCTGAAACCAGGGCCATTCGTGCATACCTCTGTGCTTGGCTCATCCTGTTAATTAAAACTGCAAGAAAACCACTGTTTTTCACTAAGCTGTTCCACTGAGCCCCAACAGACCAGGCTAAAAATCAACATGGAATCATGCTCCAGTGCCACACCACCAAGCAAAATGAACTCTTTGTCTTAGCAAAGAAATCAAGATTAAAGAGAGATCACAGTCCCATTTCCCAAAATGGACAGCTTCAATTGGGCGAAGTTCCTCCTGCCTTAATCCTTCCACAAAAATGACCTGAAGCAACCTGCTGCTACACAGTGGTTCTCTCCATGTCTCCCTGACCCTGCCTAACAAGGGAAGCCTTTGGGCCATCAATCCATTTCCTGCTCTTTGTTCTATTATTTACTTTGGGCACCTGCGTGTCCTGTGCGGTCACATGTGCTTTTGGAACTCAAGCTGGGGTCAGAGGACAACTTTAGGGAATTGTTTCCTTCCTACCACCACATGTGGCTTGGGGATTGAACTAAGATCCTTTGGCTTGGCAGCAGGTACCCACTGAGTCGTCTCTGCGGCCTCTGCTCTGCTTTCTTCAGCTCTTATTTGTCTCTGAAGAGAGCCCTCCTTGACCCTACAGTATGGAATGCAGCTTCGTCCACTTCTGGAAATGAAAACAAAGCCAATTACGGACTTTCGACGGCATTGTAATTTTACATGTGGATAATACACATCACAGCACATTACCCTGTCATAAAACAATGGAGTACGGACACATGATAGAATGCAGATGGGCGTCAAAAACACTCTGAGCAAAAGAAGCCGGATGTAAAGGCTGCTGGTGTGAGGTTCCAAGCATATCAAACATTCAGGGCAAGTAAACCATGGATGTCAGGCTGTGCCCTGTTCCAGGTTGAGAGGGTCCCTGCAGGTGTCATACAGGGAAGTGAACCCTGTGAAAAGATAAGAATGAAAACCTGGGTTTGGAGAGATGGCTCAGAGGTTAAGAGCATTGACTGCTCTTCCAGAGGTCCTGAGTTCAATTCCCAGCAACCACATGGTGGCTCACAACCATCTGTAATGAGATCTGGTGCCCTCTTCTGGCCTGCATGCATACATGCAGGCAGAACACTATACATAATAAATCTTAAAAAAAAAAAAAAAAGAATGAAAACCTGGTGCAGATTGACTTTGTCAACTTGGATCAGATTCAGGGAGTCTAATGACAGGCCATTTATTCCCAGTGTATTTAAACACAGTGTGGTAGTTTGAATGTATTTGGCTCCCATAAACTCATAGGGAGTGGCATTATTAGGAGGTGTAGCCTTGTTGGAGGAAGTGTGTCACTTTAGGGGTGGGGCTTTGAAGTCTATTTTGCTCAAGCTTCCCTCAGTGTGACTTTCAGTTGACTTTCTGCTGTCTGCAAGATGTAGCATTCCAGCACCATCTCTGCCTGCACGCTGCCATGCTCCCTGTCATGATGATAATTGACTGAACCTCTGAAACTCTAAGTGAGCCCTCTCAATTAAATGTTTTCTTTCTTTCTTTCTTTCTTTCTTTCTTTCTTTCTTTCTTTCTTTCTTTCTTTCTTTCTTTCTTTCTTTTTTTTTTGTAAAGATTTATTTATTTATTATGTATACAGTGTTCTGTATGCATGTATGCATGCAGGCCAGAAGAGGGCACCAGATCTCATTACAGATGGTTGTGAGCCACCATGTGGTTGCTGGGAATTGAACTCAGGACCTCTGGAGGAACAGCTAGTGCTCTTAACCACTGAGCCATCTCTCCAGCCCCTAAATGTTTAAAGGGCTGTGTAGTCATGGTGTCTCTTCACAGCAATAGTAAACCCTAACTAAGACACACAGTATAGTTTGGCAAAAGTTTCCTGGTGTAATACAATCCCCATTGTACAAGGAAGCGTAATTACATTGAAACTCAGCTCAGGGCACATGTCATTCCCTCCAAGAAGATGGGTTCTAGAGATATGATACCTATACCAGCTTAAGGGCCTAAGGATCTGTCCTGGTCTTGTCATACAGATAGCATAGAGGTCATTTGGGCTGTTAGCCACCTCTGGTCCTGGTTGTGGGAGCTTGAGGGGAGCCTCTGGCTATAAGGGTCATTTAGATTACTAACCACCTCCAGTCCTGGCTGTAAGAGCTTGATATGGCCTGGCCCAACAGATGACACAGATCACCAGGCAGTTAATCACTTGCAATGATCAGCTTTCTGGAGGGAAGAACAGGTTTTTCATCTTTCCAACTGGAAAGACAATCTTGTATGCTTGACGTTCCTGGTTTCCCTGGAGATCTGTGGGCTCAAGGACCTTTGTGCTATGCTCCCAACACCAGGTTACATTGCACACCATAAAACAGTTGCAGATTCTTCTTTTCTTCCTTCTACAAGATAGGGTATCATTAGGTCTCCTTGGCTGGCCTGGAACTCACCTAAGTCCTCCTGTTCCTGCTGAGTGCTGGGATTAAAGCTGTGCAGCACCACACCCAGTCAAAGATATGCTTCTTAAAAAATATTTATTCATTTTCATTTTATGTGTATGTGTGAGGGCCTGCCTGTATGTGTGTGCACTGTAGGTATTCAGTGCTCATGGAAGTCAGAAAAGGGTATCTGATCCTCTGGAACTGGAGTTACAGTTGGTTGTGAGCCACCATATGGGTGCTGGGAACCAAACCTGGGTCCTCTGCAAGAGCAGCCAGTGCCTGTAAACTCAGAGCCATCTCTCCAGCACCCAGTCTTATTTTCTTAATTTGGGTTCCCCCAAATCAGAATGGATGGCAAGACTTGGGTGATTTCTGAAACAAGTGACAGGGCAGGGAAGAAAGGAGGGCAGAGGAGTCAGGGAGGAAGAAAGGAGGGCAGAGGAGTCAGGGAGGAAGAAAGGCTGAGGTAGGAACAGGAGGTCCATCTGCAGCCTAGGGCAAGTGTTTGAGGCCACCTAGAACTCCCCTCTGAGCTCTACTTTACAAGATCCCTTGTAGCCCAGCCCAGCCTCAAACCTGCTGTGTCTGAGGATGACTTTGAACTTCTGATCCTCTTACCTCCTTCATGCTGGGATTACAAGTGTGCAACAACACACACAATTTCCACAGTGCCAAGGTTCTGATCCAAGGTTCTTGCACACCAGGCAAGAGCTCTACCAACTGATGTACACCCTCAGCCTCTGAACTGTACTTTTTTTTTTTTTAAAGATTTGTTTATTTATTTATTATATATACAGTGTTCTGCCTGCATGTGTGCCTGCAGGTCAGAAGAGGGCACCAGATCTCATTACAGATGTTTGTGAGCCACCATGTAGTTGCTGGGATTGAACTCTGGTCCTCCGGAAAGGTAGCCATGCTCTTAACCTCTGAGCCATCTCTCCAGCCCCTGAACTGTACTCTTTAAGAATGTTAATACCAGCCTAGTGTGGTGGCATATGTCCTGATCTCAGCTCTCTGGAACCTGAGGCAGGAGGATTATGGTTTGAGCCTAGTCTGTGATACCTAGTGAGTTCAAAGCCAATCCAGGTTATATTGCAAGATCCTGTCTCAAAAACCAACAGGAGGCCTCGCGAGGTACAGGTGCTGGCATGTAAGCCTGACAATCCGAGTTCTCCCCTCTGGAACCCACATAAAGACAGAAGGAGGGACCTAACCCCACAAAGTTGTCCTCTGACCTTCACACACCGTG
>CABHPP010135544.1:0-10992 GCA_902168425.1 Peromyscus attwateri
TGTGAATGACAGGCATTTATTTCTCAAGAAGGCTGGGAAGTCTGTAGCTAGAGTTTTTCTGCCTGTCCCACAGTCAGGATAAATCTCTTTCACCTGCCAGTCCCACAGTCGCTAAGACCCAACCAAAGAAACACAGAGACTTCTATTGCTTATAAACTGTATGGCCGTGGCAGGCTTCTTGCTAACTGTCCTTATATCTTAAGTTATCCATTTCCATAAATCTATACCTTGCCACATGGCTTGTGGCTTACCGGCATCTTTACATGCTGCTTGTCCTGGCGGTTGCTGGCTGGCAGGCAGTCAGTGACTCCTTCTGCCTTCCTGCTCTTTTAATTCTCTCTGTTAGTCCCGCCTACTTCCTGCCTAGCCACTGGCCAATCAGTGCTTTATTAGCAACACATTTGCCATCCAGAACATCCCACAGCATTTCCCCCTTTTTTTTTTTTTCCAAAAAGGAAGGTTTTAACCTTAAAGTAAATTACATATAATTTGGGAATTTGGGCGTAGATTCTCTTACTGCTTCCTGCTGGAGGGGGGCGCTGTATCTTATGGGGACACAAAGAAAATTTTAGGATCATGGAGTAGTCCGTGAGAGTGTATCGTCTGAGCCAGTTGCCTTGAAACGGTTCTGGATGTTGGATCATCTGAGCCATGGTGTCATCGGAGACCTTTCAGGTGGTCTTGGCTGGTCAAACCTGATGTATCTTAATCTGGAACAAATCCATAGCCTCTGGCTTTCTGTGGAAACAAAATCAGAGCCTCCTTTCCAAAGCAACATATCTTTACATCCAAATTTTGAAGTCATGGTATCTTTCAAATATACATAATGGTTTAACTCAGCTTCCTTTACAATCAAATATCTCTCTGCAGTTAAGAATCCTAAAGATAACACAATGCAGATTCTCTGTGTGATATCCATTTTTACGTGGCTTATATTTTATACTACCTTTACTGTCTCTTTAAAGACTTCATTTTTCAAAACTATTTATTTCTTTATATAACTGTATATATCACCTTTTTTGTCTCTTTCAAGCCTATGTATTTTTTTTACACACATTTTAAAGCATTTAAAGTCTTGTTCCATCTGAATCTGTCTTATTGTGAACCTGTTACTTTAAACTGCAGCATTCTAAGACTGAAAGGGTGCTGTGGCTGCTGGCTCCGCCCACCTCAGCTTCCCAACATGGCAGTGATACGTTTACCATCAGCTCTGGGAGCTATCGTGGGTATATGCTTCTATCAAAGCAGCGTTAAGCCCAGAAACCTCTTCTTTTTGTTTTGTACTAGGAAAGGCTAAATCCACCACGCAGCTTAATGTGCAACTTGCAGATGCCTCATTCCCGCCATACTGCAGGTCAAACATGCACACCAGGAACCCGCCATTCAGTAGCTCAAGCCCACAGGCTGCAGCTAACTTGAGAAAGACAACTAGGAAGCTGTTTTAGCTCCGTTTTAGAATCTTCTTTTTACGCTTTCTCAGGTCTTAAGTGGAAATTCCTGCCCCACGTTCTGGCGCCAGAAGTCCAATGATGAGGCCTTCTCTCTGTGGAGAGGGATTGGAGTGGGAGGGGAGGGAGAGAGACCTAGCTCAGTTTGGTTTCTTCTTTCTCTAAGAATATTAATGGTATTAATGGTCGGATGTCCCAACCTCATGGCCTCATCTAAACCTAAATATTTCTCCAAAGCCTCACTCCTAAATACATAAAGTATCATAACCTTCATTTAGAGACTTGGCCCAAGCAT
Organism: Peromyscus attwateri; assembly: GCA_902168425.1. Classification (NCBI taxonomy): domain Eukaryota; kingdom Metazoa; phylum Chordata; class Mammalia; order Rodentia; family Cricetidae; genus Peromyscus; species Peromyscus attwateri. The sequence continues at coordinate 1,744 of CABHPP010135544.1, forward strand.
TCCATAATAGGTATACACAGTGTCAAATTGCTTATTTGTTTTTACAATTTTCAGGACAAGGTTTCTCTGTGTAACAGCTCTGGCTGTCCTGGAACTCTCTTTGTAGACCAGGCTGGCCTCGAACTCACAGAGATCTGCCTGCCTCTGCCTCCGGAGTGCTGAGATTAAAGGCATGTGCCACCACCACCTGTATGATTTCTATTTTTTTTTTTTTTTTTTTGGTTTTTTCGAGACAGGGTTTCTCTGTGTAGCTTTGCGCCTTTCCTGGAACTCGCTTGGGAGACCAGGCTGGCCTCGAACTCACAGAGATCCGCCTGCCTCTGCCTCCCGAGTGCTGGGATTAAAGGCGTGAGCCACCACCGCCCGGCTGATTTCTATTTTTTAAGCTATGGGTATATGTGCATCTGTGTGTTGTTTTGCTCATGTGAGTTCAAAGGCCGCAGGCATCATGTTCTCTGGAGCTGGAGTCGCAGGTGTTTGCAAGCTGCCCAACATGGGTGCTGGGAACCAAATCCAGGTTCTCCACAAGAGCTGTACACACTCTTAACTGTTGAGCCATTTCCTCACCTCCAAAGTGTAGCCCAGGCTGGCCTTGAACTCAAGATCCTCCTGCCTCTGCCTGTTTGGCATATTATACCACCATGCACCACCACATCTGGCTTTAATTTAAACTCTAATGTTCGAGTTTTAATGTTAAATCTCTATATGGTTTCACTTATGTGGTTGGAAAAGATGATAGTGGCGTGGATGTAGACAGTCCATGCAGCTTTGATCCAGTTCTTTTCCTTGCCACACACAAAGATGGCCTAGAAGCTTCTACCTGCAGACTTTCTCATCCAGGATATCCAAAGCAGGGTCTGGAGGTCAGAGACTTGAGAGGTCATAAAAACAGTACTAACTGCTAAGTGATGATTGGTGGTGGTGGTGGTGGTGGTGGTGGTGGTTGTGGTGGTGGTGGTTAGCCTTTATTCAGTGCTCATCCTGTGCATCTCAGACCCTCTTCTGAGCACTTTATATACAGTCTAGCAGAGCTCACTAGAACTCGACGAGGAAGGGACAGTTAGGCAGAGCCCTGCTGAGGAACACTTATCTGAGGTTACATGAGGCTACAGAGGTAGCAAAGGAGTAGAGCTAGGGTTCACCTACCTGGCTCTTGGGTTTGCAGACTGGCAGCACCCACCGGCTGTGCTTCAACCAGCTCCTCGGCAGGTCACGTGCCAGCCCTCTCCCTCCTTAGCCAGCACCTCTGAGGAGCAGTTTCCTTACGCTATGGACTGCTCTCCCTCTCACTCCTTCTCCCTCCCTCCCCCCTTTCTCCCTCTCTTTCTGGCAGGAACACGCCTGTTCTAGGGTCTTAATGCAATTTACAAATAGCTGGAGACTCACTTTTGCCTTGGTAGGGCCATGGCTAAATCTGCAGAAATGTTCAAGGTCCTAGCTCCAAAGCTCTATGTCTTCTTATATAAATACACACGAAGTAAGAAATGAGAGAAAATAATTTAATGTCCCATTTTATACAATTGAGTAATCAAATTCCTCCTCAAAGGAGAACATGGGTGTCTAAATGTTCTTAATGCTATTTTTAGCCCTTTAAAAGCTCTAGACACAATATCTTGACATTTCCTAGTTTTACTATATGAGTAGTCCGGATAGGAATTCACCTTTTTTCCACATTTTTATTTCCTTGTGAACTCATTTGAAAGACATTTGATTCTCCAAATTGCCAAATATGCCCTTATTGGCTTAGTTGTTTTCTGAATAATACTGGGACATTTTGAAGCATGTCCATAAATAATTGAATATATTAAAATACTCATCATATTATAAGAGCACAATACAAGATACGTTTTCTGAAGCTATTAAACATAACATTTCATGTAGAAATTGCAATATATATAAACACATACAAAGAAAACAGAGCAGGGATAGGGATAAAGACGCAAATTCAATGTCAGATAATTATTTTTAAAAACAATCATTATAGCTGATAACTTTATATCTGAAGATAACAATATGGGAAACTTTTAATTTCTTGTTTTTCTCTGTGTGGATTTTCTATATTTTTAGAATTCCTTTCATTAAAAAAGAGAAAACATATCATCCTTTTCCCTAAGAATAAGTATCTCCCAGAGATATGCTCAGTTAAGAGTGTGTATTGCTTTTTCAGAGGTCCCATGTTCGGATCCCAGCACCCACACCTGTAACTCCAGCTCCAGGACACCATGCTTCTGGTCTCCACTGGCACCTGCACTCTGTGTATACCCCACACATAGTTAAAAAGAAAGTTGATCTTTTTAAAGCATAATGAGCATCTGTGGAGAGCAGTGTTATTCCAGGGGTGATGTCAGAGTGACTGCAGTTCCACATCAACCCTCTGGCCAGCAGAGCAACATCTCCAAATCGCGTGTGAGGAAACGGAGGTGAAAGGTGTTTTGTTTTGTTTTGTTTTGTTTTGTTTTGTTTTGTTTTTAACAGCCAAACAGCTGGGTACTCACATCCCTGTCTGGACTGATAAACTGTCAGCTCAGACACATCTAGCTCAGGGCCATGCTGCAGCCGATAGTTCTGCTGATGCTCCTTGTTTAACTGCTTAAGTCTGCCTCCAGCTCCAGCATCAAGTTCCCCTCCAACACAATGCCCCATGTGTTCCAGAGTTGGCCCCCAGATTATCAGTTTTGGAAACTTTAACAGGTGAGGCCCAGTGGGAGGTCTTTAGGCCATTGGTTTTGTCCTTGAAGTAGATCACAGGACCCTCATCCTCAATCCCTTTTGTCTTCTGGTGATGGGATGAGCAGTGTTACATCATCACATGCTCCTGCAGTGATCTGATCCCTCATCAAAGGTCAGTCAATCATGATCTGGAGCCTCCAAAACTGTGAGCATAAATAATCCTTTTTACTTTATAAGTTGATTAGCTTGGGTATTTATTATAGTAACAAAATACTAACAAAACATCCTTTGAACTGGGGCCAGTCTTAACCTAATTGCAAGCAGGCAGTCCACTTGACTCTCCTGAGTACTTAGCTTAGAATTGTTCCCAGAAGAAAAAAAAAAAATTCAATACAAAATAATACCTCATACCACAGAGCAACAAAGGCCATTACTAATGTGAGGACTTCCAAAATCGGTAGCACTGGTGGTCAAGGGACTGAGTATTTAGGTGACCATCAGGACCTAAGGCTGGACCTTGAAGGCTAAGTGGTACACAGAGCAAAGTTAAGTTATACACAAAGTTATGGCTGCTGGTGGCCATTTGGCTTTCAAAGTAGTGTAGATGGGGCTGTGCATGTAGTTCAGTGGTATGGTGTTTACACAGCCTGCAACAGGCCCTTTGTTATATTCCAACACCAGAATGCAAAATAGTTCATAATATTCCCCATCCAGAGTGTTTGAGGCCAGAGAGCTCCAGGGGCAGGCAGTTTCGGGGTTTGGGAATATTTATGTGTACATAATGGGAGTGTTCATGAAGAGAACAAACTTAAAACATGAAATTCATTCACTTTTCACATTCACCTTGCTCACATAGCCTGATGTCAATTTTATGCAATACCTTTATTGCTGTCAGATAAGCTCAGGATGGAATTGCCCACTAGATCTGTGTCAGTGCTCAGAATGATCCTGTGGTACGGCGCTAGAGAGATGACTCAGCAGTTAAGGGCACTTGCTGGTCTTGCAGAGGACCTGGGTTCTGTTCCCAGCACCTGTATCAGGCAGCTCACAACCTTCTATAACTCGAGTCCCAGGGAATCCAACACCCTCTTTGGACCTCCTTGAGTACCTAGCATGCATGTGATGCACATATATGCATTCAGACACACACACACACACACACACACACACACACACACACACACACACAATAAAAAATAAATATTTTTTAAAATTTCACACCTCAAATTTCCAAATTAGGAATTAACCTGAATTTATTGTTTTTTCTTAATTCCAAAATACTTTTTAAAAACTCAGCCATGTGACCTTATAAAGAGTGATGGAGAGGTTTTCTCTCTATATATCTGCCTAATGCTAATGATGTATACTAGCCCACTGAACCATCTGTCTCACACAAAATCAAGCAACTACCACCAGGCTTAGACCTGGCTTACACAAAGTTGCAGGGCTATTGCCCCAGCCTTCAGTGCCCCAGATAAACACAGTTGCCTAGGATGCAGAAACTATGCATAGGATCTGGTTTTGAATACAACCAGATTCGGATGTAACAAACTCCCGCTCATGACCACTGAAGTCAGCAAGGTTTGAACATGCAGGAAAGCAAAGATCCCCATAATCTTTACTAGTCGAAGACACCTACTGTTAAATTCTAGTGGAGGAGGTTTTAGCTCTGCCTTGCTCTCTTCCCTGACCCTTACTTGATGCCGATCAAGAAGTAACTCGTCTACTTCAAATATTTAGCTTGCAGCTTCCTTGAGAAGAGAACTCATTCATAAACCATAAATCTCTCTGTCTCTGTGTGTCTCTCTCGTTCTTGTGAAATGACCAGCACAGCAAAGCTAATTACACATCAGTCACCTTCCGTAGCCACCTGTATGATTTGTGCCGAGTGTGTGTGTGTGTGTGTGTGTGAGAGAGAGAGAGAGAGAGAGAGAGAGACAGAGAGAGAGAGAGAGAGAGACAGAGAGAGAGACAGAGAGAGAGACAGAGAGAGAGACAGAGAGAGAGAGATGAAAACCCTTGGGCTCTAATCTCTCAACATAATAGAGTATGTTAGGAACTATAGTTTCTATGCTGTAAATTAACTCCCCACTAGTCTTGCTTATTTTGTGTTTTCTTTTATTTTGACATGGGGTCTCATGTAATCCAGGCTGTCTGAACCTGCTTTGTAGCGGGAGATGACCTCCAGCTTCTGAAATCCCTGCCTCTGCTGCCCAATTGCTGGAATTATGGTTGTGCGCCGCCATACCTGGTGTGTGTGGTGTTGGGGCTGGGACCCAGTGCTGTGCACACTCTAGGTGAGCACTCTGACTAAGCTGCATTGCTTCTGTTCCCATTCATTCAAAAGCTAGTGATTTCATGGTAGTTCGTGGTTCAGATTTTTCTCCGTCATTGCTTTATTATTCATTTCTAGTTTTTTTTATTATCTTGTCTTACTATTATGGACTCTCTCTTGCTCTCTCCTCTCTCTCTCTCTCTGTCTCTCTCTCTCTCTCTCTCTCTCTCTCTCTCTCTCTCTCTCTGTCTCTCAGATACATGGTATTATGTACTATATCTGGAGGTTAGATCATTTCACACTCCTAAAATATTGTTTTTCAAAAATCTCAAGAAATGGACTTCATGAGCCAAATTTTGCAGATTTTGGTATAGGTTTCCAAGTTCCTTCCTTGAAATGTTTTAGCTAACAGCATTTTCATACATACATACATACATACATACATACATACATACATACATACAAGACAACCAATGTGGACTTCTGACCTCAATACACACAAGCACATAGATGCACACACAAGCGTACACACCCACACAAAACAAGCACATACAAAAACTCGAATTTTGTGCCTCTTCTAAATTTAAAATATGGCATTACAAAAATAATTCCCTTGAGTCTTACATAAAATAAGGAAGGCAAGAATAAAGGAAAAGGGAAAGGGGATCAGCAAAGAAAGGACATAACTGGCCATCTGTGTTCATCCAAGTTGAGTGCCGTGAGTTCACCCTACCTCATCCTGGATGAGCATGAGGAAGTTCAGCTTCTCCTTGAACCTGACACTCGTTAGCTCTGCTAGGCTTGCTGACCAGCTCAACCCAGGGTTCTGCCTGTCTCCCCCACCCTAACACACTGACACACTGGAGTTACACAAGTGCCTTTAATTTTTCTGTAAAGAAAAAGAGAGACAGAGAAAAGGGTTCGCTTGTGTGGTGGTTTGAAAGAAAATGGCCCCCATAGGTACCTAGGGAGTGGCACAATTAGGAGGTGTGGCCTTGTTGGAGTAGGTGTGGCTTTGTTGAAGGAAGTGTGTCACTGAGGGTGTGCTTTGTTGAAGGAAGTGTGCTTTGAGGCCTCAGATGCTCAAGCCTGGCCTAATGTTTCCATCTCCCTGCTGCCTGCGTATCTGACTGTAGAACTCTCAGCTACCTCTCCAACCTCATGTCTGTCTGTGTGCTGCCATGCTTTCCGCCATGATGATAATGGACTAAACGTCCGAACTGTAAGCCAGCCCCAGTTAAATGGTTTCCTTTCTAAGAATTGTCATGGTCATGGTGTTTCTTCATAACAATAAAACCTAAATAAAACAGCTTGGCTCAAGAATTTAGGATTCAGTGTGCCTGTGACAGACTGCCCATTGCAGCAGCAATGAGGAATTGCACAGATCTGCTTACCTCAAGACCAGAACTTAGAAGGTAGGATATTAGGGTCTCATTATTCCTTTTAAGGGCACACCTCCAAGGACCTAAAGACCTCCCATGAGTCTCCCCGTCTTGAATGTTCCCCCATATCCCAGTAGTGCCACAGGCTACGGCATTGTACCTTTAATACGTGGCTCTTTGACGGGCAATTATTCAAACCCATTTCCCAATCATTCATCAATCAACAGGCATTCTCTGAGCTCTTACATGTCATATGTTCACCTGGCTGTGCCGTGACACTGATAGAGATGTAAACCAAGGTGCATAGGAGTGAGGATCTGCCACAGAGGCTCACTCAGAGACAGTGTCGTGGTGACGAAGAGAGCAAGTGGAATGGATCCCCAGGCAGGGGAATGCACTGCAGTTGAGGGTAGCTGGGCCTGGAAGTCGTGATGGAACAAGAATGGGAGACAATGGGCAGTCCCTGGGGAAGCAAATATAAAAATATGGGTGTGGGAATGAGGTCCGCAGGTCACTAGGATGAAGGGCAGTGAACCAGCTTGTCGAGAATGGAGGGAGGAGATCCAATCAATGCCATGAAGTCGCTGGGCTGTAGGGAGGATGGTAGGCAGGGCCGTGATAACCACACAGAGCCATGATGCAGCCCACACCATCCCAAGGCACCTCCTAAAAATATTTTGGAGAACTTAAGGCATTTCCATTTTCTGCTTCTAAAATAAAATAGACCTGCCTTGTTTACTCAGGTTTAAAATAAATCAAAAAGAAATTGACTGGCTTATAGGTTTTTCAAACATTCCAGACTTTTGTTTATACAGGGAAGGATTTTTTTCCAAAGGTCAAATTTCTCCTGCTGTAATCACCTTTATATATCTAAGTTCAGTATTATTCTAGTTCCATAAACAAGCTTAAAATAGGAGCTGATAATACCATCAGATGTGAACAGGGGAAGGGCTTCACATTTCTTCGTGTCTACAGCCAAATGCATTTTTTTTTTCAAGCAAGGTCAGTGGTTTTGGACATACAATTTGGTAAGGTTTTGCATTTTGTGGAATGGGTTTAAGCAGTTCACCAGGGATGGCTCCAACCCTGTTTTTTCTTAAACCCCAAAATGAGGCAAGGTAGAGGATGTCAAAACTTGCTTTAGAAGGTTAATTAAAAGTAGCATACCAGAAAAGATTAAAATCACATTGTTTGATTAAAAGATATCTATAATGCACAGCAAGAGTGTATAGAATGTATCTCCATAGTTTTCTCTAGACACAGAATTGGAAATGTCTTTAATTTTCCTTTGGGTGCTTATCTGTATTTATCAATGTTTCCACAAGAAATAAGTATTTCTCATGTAATTTTTTTAGCCAAGTTAATATTTTAAATTGTAAGAATCTAAATATACATGGAATACTAAAAATCGTTACATTTAACATGAAATCACAAAAGGATTTTTATCATTATGGCACAGAGATGGGAAAATAAGATTTTTTTATTAAAAGGCAGATACGGTAATTTAGCATGGATATGGTAAAATTATAACCCAATGGTTCTCATATGTAAGTGCTTGTGATAGTGTTGGATGAAGCTTATCTTACTGTTCCTGTTCTGTCTGGATATTGTTCAGGTCCAAGAAGATGTAAAACAAACTTCTTTCTCTCTTGGCATTTCCTTTCATGGCTAGGTTAATTTATCCTGTTGCTGCTGATGATTCTTTCACTGATATCAGAACCAGCATCTCCAGGCTGCCATCCTTGACTAAGGACCAGCAGCTCTCCAAGATCCCTACGGATTTGTGGAGCCAGATTGGGACTGCTGAGGCATTTAGCCATGTGGACTGAGCAAATATGAATCGTTAGCATCTCCATTGTGAAACAGCCACTGTAGGACTCTGACTGCTGAGGCACTGGCCTCAAGGACTAAGCAACTACTGTATTCTTAGCCCCTCAGGTGTGAGACAGATGTTTATATTTCAAAGTCATCTGGATATACACACACATGGGCACACTCATCATATTGATTATATTCTTCTAGGAACCCTTACTCAAATTGTATAAATCTCAATATCTCTCTCTCTCTCTCTCTCTCTCTCTCTCTCTCTCTCTCTCTCTCTCTCTCTCTGTGTGTGTGTGTGTGTGTGTGTGTGTGTGTGTGTGTGTGTGTGTTTATGTGTATGTATGCAGCTGCATGTAGAGGTCAAAGGACAACCTTGGGTGCTGATTCTTGCCTTCTACCTTATTTGAGACATGGTCTCCTTTTCGCTGTTGTAGATGACAAGCTAGCTATCTCACCAGCCTCTGGAAGACCACTGGTATCACAGATGTGCTCCCTTGTACCCAGCTCTATATGAGTTCTGAAGATTCTAACTTGGGTGCTCACATCTGCATGACAAGCGCTTTACCCACTGAGACATTCCCCAGCCCCAAAAGATAGGTTTTGATGGAAGAAAGAGTCACCAGTCACTATCTCCTAAAACTTCTGCTCTTTACTTTCCAAAACAGTAAAATGAAGACCAGGGATAGTCTAAGCATCCTTTCTAGTCTGAAAAACAGTATTATGACTGGTAGCTTTCTTGACAGTCAAGAGATATGATGAACTAACTCCTGCCTCCTTTCCATCTTGATACCCAAAGAAGGTTCTGGTCTTTACCTACAGGGGAAAGAAGGAGGAAGGGGAGGAGGAGGAAGGAAAAGGATGAGGAGGGAGAAGGAGGGGTGGGAGGAGGAGGGAGATGGAGGGGGAAGGTAAAGGATGGAGAAGGAGGAGGTAATGAGGAGGAGGAGATGAGGAGGAGAAGATGGAGGAGATGAATAAGATGAAGAAGGAGGAGGAGGAGGTGAGGAGGAGAAAGGAGGAGGAGGAGGAGGAGGAGAAGAAGAAGAAGAAAAAGAAGAAGAAGAAGAAGAAGAAGAAGAAGAAGAAGAAGAAGAAGAA